>PVJX010000336.1:210041-285233 GCA_004027295.1 Dolichotis patagonum | reverse complement strand
TGTTTGGGATAGCTGACCATGTCCTCAAGTCTAGCATAAGTAGACAAACTGAAACAGCACATAATCCATCCAAGCAGAGTGGTGAGAATAATGTAAATTCTAAATCTTGTTACCCCATTAACAGTATCCTCTGCCTCCCTTTTTTAGACAATTCCTCCCCTTTCACTCCCATGGGGTGCACTGCTTGTTTTGGGTCCCAGTGCCTCCCTATATAGAGCAGCTCAATGGACCCTTTCTCCTGATCTACTCTGCCTGTGTTTCTCTCTGTTAGTATTTCAAGGCCCTCTATACTAGAGATTATAGCCAATCTTCTCTGCTTCATTTCTGCTATTCTATATCATATTGTTACCTTTAAAAGGGTTGCTTAGATTACCATATATAGACATGTAAGATTGATCTAATCATATGAATATTAGCTTTTCTTTTCCAATAACTAATGCAATTAGTAATATAGTTATTTTAGCTAACTTATGTATATATATATATATATATATATATATATATATATACACACAAATTTATGTCTTTTCTTTTTCCTTTCCTTATTTCCTCCTTTCCCCTATCTCAATTACTTTTCCTCTTTGAGCAGTTTCTTACCCTTACACAATATTTATTGCAGATTTTGTATCATATTTTTTTTTAGTTTTTTGCACTAGAGAGACAATATGATATTTACACATGTGAGTTTGATTTATCTCACTTAGGAGTATGGTCTCAAGTTGCATCCATTTACTTATAAAAGTCCCTATGCAATCTTTCTAGATAGCTGGGTAGTACTCCATTGTGCAAAAATATCACATCTTCTTATCCATTCCTTGATGATGGCACTTGGGTTGTTTCCAAGATTTGGCTATTAAAAACTGTGTTGTTATAAATGTGGGTGCACATATATCACTTACAACATGAACATTTTAAGCACACTGATGTAGGTAGCATGTGAACTTCTGGAGGTTAAGATATTTATGTTCAAATGGTTCTGTTTTTGTGTTTGAGCTGGATGATGATTTGAAGAGGAAGTAAAGCAGGTTATTCTCCATGTAGTGAAGATTGACTTTGTTCATCTTTACATGGGCTGAGTGTAGGGCAGTGCTGGGCACAAGAAATGGGCTTAAAATATGTCAAGTGAATAATGAATAGACAGAGAAATTAAGCAATTGCATTTTTAAGGAGAAAAGTGAAAAAGGAATACGGATGGGAATTGATTTTCTGACTTTCTAGTAGGTAATTGACATTACATTTTAATTTAAATGTTTCATTTTTATGGGACATAGAAAAGTAAGATAAATAATAACTAAAAATAATCTTATCTAGGGAATAATCTTATTTCTTTGTGCCTCATTTTTCTTCATTGGGAAAGTTAATATATTAATATTTACTTCCAGTCTTTATATTTCCTATGCTTCCTTTCCTCTTGCCATTTTTATAACTCTAGCTAGTTTTATTGGATATAAAAAAGACCCTATGGAGAAAAGCTATGCATGACTAGTGTTCTGGAATCTCATGTGTTTCTAACAGATCGATTATTAAAATTTTTCCTTTCTGATAATGAAGTTCTTTTTTGCCATTCCCTCTGCATATGGGATAGGATTAAGCAAAGGCTGAATTGTGTGAATGCCATCTTTTATTGGCTTTGTGGCATGCCATCAGCAAAATATGGCGTCTTTATTTTATGAATCAGTAGGAGAAAAAGCTGTGCTAATTTAGCTGTGACACAATATATTATTGTCACTTGTAATTTGTGTATTAAATATATGGGAAAAACTCCGTTAGATGTATTTATACACAGATTTCTCTCTTGGATCACTCCTGAGCATACAAATAAAGTCTAATAAATGTAAAATAAATTGATTTGATGTTCTTGTGTTCATTCTCAAAATAAGACTTCTGAATTGCTTTTCTGCTCAGCATCATTAATGTGTGTGCTTTTTCACACAATGCAGTTGGTTTCTCCTAAATCAAGGGCACTGACACTGCATCGATACTGCATTATTTAACAGTGTGCTCCCCATTGTCTTCAAGATTTTCTTCCAAGCCAATGATATATGTAGTTTGCAAGTTTTGATGCCAATGTGTAGGAAATTACAATACTATGATTGTTATTGGTAGACTGAAGAATCAGATGCACAACAATCTCAGAAATGTTAGATGCTGGGAAAAAATGTGTTTTGGATTTGATGAAATACAGCAGTAAATGCTGGAGGGTCATATTAGAAATTAAGTAAAATTCATTGATAATTTTTGTTTACTAATCTCATTGGAAAATATTGACAAAGGCTGTTTAAAGCAATGCTAGCTCCCCAAGAGTTTATAATGTTAAATTTATTATGAAGAAGGAGATTGCGTGGGCACTGAGATTTTCAGCTTGTGGTGGTGATCCTGCAGCTATAGGGGACTAAGACATTACAAAGGGGCAAAAGAGGCCGAGAGCAAGTTAGTACATCCATTATTCCCTTACACTTGTCACTTAAAATCTTTTTTGACTTCCGTGATTCTAACAAAATACAAATATAATACTATCTCTGTCCTCCACTTACTGAAGTGTCTTCTTTTCTTTCCTGGTACTGGGTATCAAACTCATGACCTCGTGCTTGCCAGGTAGGAGCTGTGTTATATCCTTGCCTATAGCTATATCCTATATCCAAGGACATAGCTGAGCTATATTCTTGGGCCCTGAAGCGTCTTCTAGCTACAAACCAGGACTGATCCATGTGTATAGTAGTGTATGCAAAAAGAATGATCTTTTATTTAATTTTGCACATATCCCCTTCTGACACGACTGACTGATATTGGGAAAATGTTTGTCTTAGTTACTTTTTACTCATCGCTAAGACAAAATATCTGATGCCCAAAGTTGGGAAAGGAAAGGTTTATTTCTTACAGTTTTTGGAGGTTTCAGTCCATACTCAGTTGGCTCCAAGGCAGGGTGGCATGGCGGGGCCACAGTCCATGGCAGCTGCAAACAGCAAGAGGGAACCACCGAGAGACAGAGAGACACACCTTCTTCCTGCCATTACATCACATCCTGGCTCCACCCCCTAGGAGGGTGTAGCACTGACACCATCAATCCAAGCACTAGACAATGAACCAGTCACAAATGTTCAATGCAAATGCATGAGGCCTGGGGGCCACCGACATAAACCATGACAGTGTTCTATTTTCAAACAGAGAAAAGCAGCACGGAATCAGTTAGCTTATATTAGAGTTTCAAGTTTATATATGAAAAAGCTTTGGAAACTGTATTAACTCATTTTGCAAAAAATGAAGCAAGGTGCTGTTGGAGACCACTACGAAGCGGCTCTGAGCAGGATTTAAGATTAACTAATTGGGTTTCTATGTTTATCTGTGAGTCTGTCCTAGGCCTCGGCCCCTTGCCTGGCGATGGGAGCTGACTCATATTAAGTGACCCTCTATGAATCACTGGTCCTGGCAGAGGCCTGTAGTGGCCTGTGAGGCCAGAGATACCTCAAAGGGCAAGATAAGGCCACAGTTGTGGACACTGTGGCTCCAACCTCAATTAAGTAGATAGAGACTGCAGCTGCAGGCATCTCACTCCTGCAGTTGCACTCCTACCAAAAATGTCATCATGGAGATAAGACGGTTCTCCTAAATTGGCATAATTTACTATTTAGAGAAGTCTTTGAAGTGACTTCCAAGGTCCTGTTCATTTTCTGTGCTTTCCTCAGTACCTTCTCTTTGTTTGGAGTTGTAATAAATACGGGTGGTCCAAAGAAGCTCTTTGTCTTAGCCCTTGTCTTAGCCGCAGAGTCTCGAACTCTGCAACAGGGTTTTGATCCTTCTGGAGCCCTAAAATCATACCAGTGGTCTCATTTATTTAAACCTTCATTGTACACTTGTTTGGGATATTTAGGATCTAGGCCAGGTACCCAATAAGGCACAGAATTGTATCTTAATTATTCTGCAAATGTCTCTTCTTCAGTGTGTCATTGGTGCTTCGGCAAAGTTTGGAGAACTCCACAATTTCAGGAGTGATGTGCCTACCCCAGCCAGGAAGCTCATAGTCTGTGTTCCACCATGCTTTCTCTCCTTGGGAGCTTCTCTTTCACTGGCATCTTATGAGTACCTCTTGCTGCTGTCTTCACTTTTATAAAAAGCTTCTTAGTTTGCTTGTGATCTCAAATCTACAATCTTATAGAAAACGAGAAACTTCACTAATCTCTAAATGAATATAAGTTTTCTCTGCCTTACTTGTTCACTGTTTTCCCTTTCTTTGCCAGTTTTAATGTTCATCTCAGACAGCAGACTCAACAGTCCTGTTACCCTGGCAACGATGATGGGATAATAGAATTAGAGTGTCCCAGGGTACTGTTCTAGCATCATGCTCTTGGAAGAAAGGAAAACAACACGATTGTGAAATACAATCTACTCTTAAATCTGCTCATTTTAAATTTATGGCCTTTACTGGGAAAAAATAATGTGCAATAAAATTTCAATGATTTCTTTAAAAAAAATTCAGCCATGATATTAGGTTAGATATTTTAGTAGCATGTATTTTTTTTTAGTCAGCTTTGCATGTTTCAATTTACATTCTACTTTTTCACCAATTTAAAAGTGAGTGAGAAAAAAATCATCTGTAGGGTAACTGCTGAGACTTTTCCCATTTTTATCTTGAAGGTTTGGAAATTGTTAAGGATCTTACACTTTCTCCAAGTGCATTCTAAGTGCTAAAACAGAAACTAACAGTCTTGGGACTTGTAGCACGGACATCCTTTTGAAATCTGCCTGTATTTTGGAAAACTACTTTCAGTTTCTATGCTAGCTTTAGATCATTATAATAAATGCCCAAGACAATTTAGATGCAGAAAAGATTTATTTGCATTCATACTCTTGAAGTTTCCAGTCCATTACAGTTTGGACCCCTTGCTCTTGGGTCTGTGGCATGGCAGCGCTGTACATTGTGACAGAGGCACGTGGTGAAGCAAAGAATTAAAAGAGAGAAAGAGGCAGAGACTCTTGCCCTTTATTCCCTCTTATTCCCTTTACTGGTACACTAGTGACCTACAGACTTCTCTCATCAGGCCCCACTTAAAATTTCCACTGCCGCTGAGTAACAACATGCTAGTGACTAAGCCTGTAATATATGGATTTTGAGATGTAAATTATAACAATTTTTCTAGGGTGACTTTTTTTTCTTCTTTTCTTTACCTTCCTTCCTTTTCCTTCTTTCCCTTTTCCCATGCCTGTCCTTCCTTTTTTTTTTTTTTCTTGTGGTGCTGGAGGCTGAAACCTATGCCTCACACACACTAGGTAAACGCTCTACTGCTGGGTTTTTTCCTCAGCTCACTAGGCTGATATTTCTAATATTGTGACTTTTTTTCCTGTTACCTTATTTCTATATTGATTCTGGCAAATTCTCAAGAATAAACTTTCATTTTTATGATATATATTATAGGAAACTTTGAGTATATCTGGAGCTGTCTTAACACAGTATTTAATTCTTAAATGCTCTGCTCATTTTTCTTTTCACCATTCCACGGCAGTTGTATTTGCTTTTGGAATGGTTCCAGTCAGATTTTTAAAAAGCAACTTTCTCATATGTAGCATAAAACTATGCCTAGTTCACCGATTAATTATTTCCTTATATGAAGTTAAGGTTCATAATTTATACAGTAATATCGTAGAAAATTATGAAATCCTTTAGGAAAAAACCTTTTTTAAACCATAAGGTAGGTGTATATATATATATATATATATATATATATATATATATTGTATACTGTAATAACTGATTAAAGGACATAAAAGGATTCATTTTTTTCTCCTTCCAGCTTAAAAAATCTTAGACACACAATGCATAAGAAACTAAGGGGAAACAGCAAAATCCTGTTTCAATGCTAGAAAATGATTTTTAGGCTTATAGCTACTTGGTATTGAGAGGACTGGATGTTAAGGCCATTTAGTGGAGATAATCTAATCAAGTTTTTGGTGCATAAGTAGCTGACCAGATTTCTTGTTCTTTGATTTCTTCTGGGACTTGGATTCTGTAGGCAGAATACTGCATATGTTTTATAGCATTGTGTGGTATTTAATGTAGTATAGCTGGTAGCACTGATGATACCAACAGCATTTTATGAGTCAGATCTTTTGCCTTACACATAAATTTGCCACCTAGTATATGGACTGGAGGCAACACACACAGAGATGGATATAATCACTGTCTGCATCCTAAGTGTGGGGTCAACTTGGTTTTGATATTATAAAATCTAACTTAGTTCATTTTAATTCAGCAAACATTTCTCTGATGTTTGTATGTAGAACACTCTAACAGTGTGGGAATCAAAGATAATTTTGAACTCCAAATGTTTATTTCAGGAAGCTATTGCTCAGGGGACTCTTGGTCTTCTATTTTGAGTTGGTGAAATTTTAGGGAATTTCACTAATTATTTAAAGGAAATGCTGAGTGCTCATTGAGTACACAGTTGAGCAGCCCCAGAAGTCTGAGACTGTCCATGCACACTCAGGATCTGTGGTTACCATGTGTTAGCCAACAGTAAATCCCTGGCCCTCAGTATAGGACTTCATATGCTAAATCCCCCGTATGGAGATGTACAGAGTGAAGCAGGCTGCTGCAGTGGGAGCGCTTCCTCAGTATCTAAGGAATAGCAGGTTTGTTCAGTGTTAAATCCTATGATCAGGAACCAGAAATCAGAAACATGATGAGGTTGCCCTTATTCCCTGTCAGCTTTAACTGGTATCATCTATTTACATTTGTCTTATTATTTTCCCAGCAATGTGAATATTTAGTTAATTTAGGCACCTAATAACTATAGCTCTTCTCTGCTGAGGACCACAGTAAGTATTTCATATTTATAATTCTATTTAGTTTTTCCAAACACTGTGAAATGGAAACTAGTATATAAGAGATGAAAATACTGAAGCTCACAGAGGTTAAGCAATATTCTCCAGTTTACTCAGAGAATGACAGATCCAAGATTGAAATCAAGGACCATAGGTATACACTGCTGTCATTCTCAACCACTTGTTTATAAACCAAGAATTCATCCGTCATTTTTCATGTAATAGAATAAAAGCTTTGTTTCCAAGAAACACTTTCTTGAATGCACTGAGGCTTTATTTCTGATTAGAAACTCTTTATTCTTCAAATTAACAGTTGTGAATTTGATGTATAGATTGTGTTAATTAAGAAGGATTTGGTATTTAGTAAACAGAAAATTTTCAGAGACAGCTTGTTTTTCCAATTTTGTTGATGGTTACCAGATCTTTCTTCTCAATGTCATTAGATAGGCACCCTATATCAAAACCTAAGTTCTGAGAACTACACATCAGGTGGTGAATCATGGCTTCCTGTTTCTCCAGGGACAAGTGTCACTTTGAAGATTAAATGAAGAGATTGGGACAAAAAATTAACAGGAGCAAATGCATAATTTTAATTTTTTTCTTTCACCCAGCTAATATCTATTCCCTCTGCACTCACCATTATATATTTTGAAAGACTGGACATTTTCACATAAAATCATATTTTTTTTCTTGTACCACTGGTTCCCTATATCTTTAATAGTATAAGCATTGCAGTTTCAAATACTTCCAAAACACATCCTGTGAGAAAGTAGACATTAGAAATATTTCTAGTAATACTATTCATGACTTTTATTTTCATCTTGTGCTATTGTGTAACTGCAGAATTTTCTCAAGGAAATGTAAAGCAAATTCTTATTCAGATAAAAACTGTGAATATTAAAACTTGAAATACTGCACGTAGGTTATTTGTTTATTATCCTTCTAGAGATACAGACAGCTTAAAGCACTTAATGTGGAACACATTTTAAGATGACCTTATAATTTAAGAGTTTCCTCAGGTACTGGCCAAAGTGATAGGAAATACTCTGAGCACAGTATATGGAGGCCCCTTTTGCATGCATGGGTGGTTTGGATGTAGTATCTACCAATGCTGATCACTTGGATACCTTGGCTGATCTGGCTGGCCTAGAGGATTTTCCATTCTTCCTTCAGTATTCCATGATACTTTTCTAAAACCCTCCTTCCGTCAAATAGAGCCATGTTTTCTACTAGTAGAAGTGGAAGTACAATGAACCAAAAGTTATCTTTTTTTTTTACAACCTGTTAAAAAGCTTCTTTAGCAAGACTACTTGAACATGAAGGCATACACTGAAAATTCATCTTAGGTAATGTAGATGGAATTCAATTGAAAATTAATAAGAATTAATCTTGATAGCTGTTTGTATCATATAGCACTTTCACTTCCTTTTGAAAAATCACCTGGTAAGAGTGAAAGCAGAAATTAGTAGTGTAAGAATTGCTTGATATCTCCCATTCTACAAATTTGAGTCCACATTTTACCTCTAATCTCTGTAGTCTGGACAATAAATTATAGAGGCATTTCTGCAGCTAAGAGTCTCTCAACATTTTCTTTTGGCTTCACAATTTAAACCTTCATTTTCATAATTTCATTTTTTGCTCCATCCTTTTTCTGTTTAATGAACATGCCACTTTCTTGCACTTGTTCTGTTAAAGAGTCCACCATGGTCATTTAATATTTAAAGACCAGGATCATTTTGCAGGTTTAAGTTTAAAGGTAACCATAGCACGCACACACGCATTCATTATTAAAAGCAGAGATGCAGTGTATGTTCTTGGGAATCTTCTTTCCTTTCAATGTTAGTTTCATAGGAGGGCTACTGTCATTAGAATTTAGCTCTGGTAATCCTATGTGGCAAGTGGATGAACTAGTGCACTAACAATGGATCCAGAATGATATGAACTGTTCAGGGCAGGAGAAGGTTACCAATGCTAAAAAGGGAGATGAAGCCAGAAAGTGACAGACCACGGAAAGTCCGGTTTCGGATCGCATCATCTCACAGTGGGAGAGTGCTGAAGGAGGTTTATGAAGATGGGCAACCCTCAGGCTCTCTAGACTCTGAATGTGCCAGTATCTGTGGGGTGGATGGACTCAGTGATTCTGAGGGACAACAGAATGGCCACATAGGATCAGAAGGTGACGAGCATGAGAATGATCAGGATAACTTGCTGGTGCTAGCAAGGGCTGCCAGTGAGAAGGCATTTGGTACAAGAAGAGTCAACATTTTAAGCAAAAATGGCACTGTCAGAGGCGTCAAATACAAAGTGAGTGCCGGCCAAGCTCTATTTAACAATTTGACCAAAGTATTACAGGTAAGTCATTACACTTCACTCCTCCTGAGCTTTGTTTCCAACTGACCATCTTGAACACCTCTCAGTTTTCCAGTTTAAAACAAGCTTCTCTTGTTCGTAACTCCTCCATACTTCATGAGATACTGCCCATTTAAGAGACTGATCATCTCTATAACCATCAATTCAAAACAGGGTTGTTATTCTTGGCAAACTGGACTGAGTTTTCAAAGCCAATTTTTCTAACACTTAGGTGAGCTTTCTTCTAGTGTTCAAGACTAAAACAACATCTGTACTTCTTAGCCAAAAAAGGGAAGCAGACTGTAGTGTTGCAAGTATTTCTTCAAAACCTAAGTTATTTCTTCCTAGTTTGATATTCTTAAGTTACCAGTATAGCATTTGTCATCACTTGTATAGAAAATGTTGAGGGCTTGAACTCAATGGGAGTTTTATAAGATATAAAGACTAAGCTTTTTCCTAGTTCTAAGGAAGTTATGGAAACATTTCTCTATTAATTTTCCCATTAAAAACTCTAGAGCACAGTCAAAAAGCTATTCCTTTGTATAAAAGTACACAGTGAGATCCAGATTATATAGCAAATAATAGTTTTCCACCATTATCACGGTAGCAAACCAATAATTTTCATTGTATTGTTATTCTATATTATTTTCAAAATTTAAATAAAGAGATCTCATGCTAAATTATCCAAGGCTTGCTTCTAGATTATATGAGGACTCAGGAGTGGGAAGAGTAAGAAAGGATTTTAGCAAAAGGTACTTGAAAATATTTTATTTCAAAAGAAGCATTTGAAAAGATCAAATCATGAAGATTTTTAAAAATTTAACTTTTAGTTAAAGAAAAAAGTAATTAAGACCAAAGTTTCTTTGGTTATGACAGATTTTTATAGATTAAGGCTGTGGTCCATAAATCAGAAACAGATGTTCATGTTTTATGGAGAACAATCTTGCATATATTTATAGCGGTATCACAACTAGGTTAAGATACTATTAGTGGGATGAGATTCATCCATGTTAAAAAATCATAAGTCATCAAGTTGTAGGCCAAGATTCTTTTAACAATTAAGTTTAACCATGTTTGCATTTGTTGTGCTTAAATTAGCTTGTCATTATTTGAGTTGGTTTCTGATTTGGAGAAATGTTTATAAAACTAGTATACTAGTTTTAGTACTTTGATTTTCATCTTATTCAAGTCTTCCCCAAAACTAAGGGTAAGTCTCTTAAATCTTCAAAACCTACAGGAGAAGAACTGTTCCATGTCTTCACCCTGAAATAAGAAACAAAAGAAATCCAAAGTCAAATTTGTAATACCAAATTAGGTTATAATATTCATTTGCATATTTTCTATGTACCACTGTCACTCTTTTATGAGAATAAGTCAAATAAAACTGTCTAATAATTAACTCAATTCCATTCATCCATGGCTTTTGGTGGGGAGGGAGCCAAAAACCAAAAAATTGTTACTGGCAGAGGTCTTTAAAGTCTTTGATATTTAATCAGGTTTTCTTCCTCCCCATCTTGTCCTTCTTTCATAATCAGCTAAAGTAACCTATATGTTGTAGGTAGTCACAAAATTTAGTTATCAGCTTTAGTTTTATCATCACCACTATCACCAGCAGCATCAAGTTCTTGATGTTC
Organism: Dolichotis patagonum; assembly: GCA_004027295.1. Taxonomy (NCBI): domain Eukaryota; kingdom Metazoa; phylum Chordata; class Mammalia; order Rodentia; family Caviidae; genus Dolichotis; species Dolichotis patagonum. Next base: position 274,434 of record PVJX010000336.1, on the reverse strand, counting down.
TTGAATTTCTTTATGACAAAGAGAAGGGAAAGGAACACTTTGGTTGGGGCCGCCAGTGGCAGTAATCACAGGCACTGATCATTTGTGAGCATCACACCTTTGAGTTGTGCAGTGCAACCTATGCAGCATCATGGAGAGAAGTGATCGGGATGTTTGCCTTTGGTAAGGGATGCACACATCCTAGCAGGTAACTCACGTCTTAGGGCTTTGTCTTAGGGTCCCTGTGAAAATTCTCCCAGACATCTCACAGTGCAGTAGCAGAGAAGCCACAAGCTGAAAGTGAAAGTTAACATTCAGTTACTCCCATGCCTGCCACTAGGTATGACTTTCTCCCTGGATCTTTGCATATTTTTTGTAGCCCTTGGGAAGTAAACAGCAAATCCATGTGCATATGACTGTAATTTAGCAATTCCTCTCGGGGAAGAAAAAGCAAACAACTGGTATCATGAATATTTATTAAGATTCCAATGCAGGGCCAGTCTCGTGGAACAAGGAGCTGTGTTTGAAGAAAGAGACAGGCATTTCTGCCTGTTTTAAGTTTTAATATCTTAAAGCATTCAACTTGAAACTTGTGAGGGAATCCTAAATATAGCCTATACCTGAGACAAAAACCCAGTAAATCTCTTTGCTTCCTATTAGTTTTCCACTCTTATTCCTATTTCATAAAACATAGACATGTGGCTTGCAAAAATTTCAATGGTGCAAAGAATGATTATTGAAATGATTTGTTTTAAAACATTTTTACTTTTCAGCACTACTTATGTAGAATGGAGTCCACAAAAGAGATAGCAGAACAAATGTCTATTTCATTTGTGAGCGTCTGGTAACTGAGGATGCACAATACCAATTAAGATTGTTAGGTGATGGGTCCAAGAAGCAAAAACAGGTCACCTGGCTGCTCACGTGGGTTTTTGTAAAGGGTGATTTAGTAGGGGGAAGCTCTCTTGAGTCTCCATCTGTTTTAGATTCAGGTGATTAAATTTTTCATCTTTCATAGTGGTAACAATAATACAAAGCTTAGAAGGGGCTAATTTTGAAATCTGAAAGCTTTTAAACTAGTAGTGGCCTGGAATTATGAGTCTATTAGAAGCTCTGAAGTTTGAAAATCATTGATGTAGAATAAAACGGAAATTTTCCCAGTTCCCTGAGGTAAAAAAATATTTCTGAATTTCTTTATGTCTTCATAGTTAATCAGGAAAATGAAGAAGAGCTCATTGATCAATGATTTTTTTAATAAGATTAGTTTATCAGGCAGGTCTGTCCTCAGCCAAAAACAAACAAAGGTTGTCTTGGCAGCTGGATTTGCTATTGATTTCCTAATTTATCAGTTAATTTGGGGTTGACACTGGAAGAGGATGACTTGGTTGTAACAAGCAAAATTGGTGCTCAGCGTTGCTTACTAACTCAGGATGGGTGCTATTGCTACACGTCTCGGGCAGTATTTCCTATCCATCCTTGGCTCACTAAATCTAACTCTAGTAATAGACTAATATTCCAGTAATAGCAAGGCTATACTCTTAGTGGTTCTTTGTTTCTGCTGGGATTTTTGGGATTTTTTTGGATAACAATATATAAACAGTGATAATAGTTGACGTTCACTAAATACTTCTTGAATTTCAGACACTGCTCATATTCTTATATGGATTGAAATATTTATTCCTCACTACAATGCTATGAGGAATATTATTAATAAATTAGTTATAGTTTGAACTCTTCTGTGTATAAAACATTAAATTGTAGAATTTAAAATGTCATATACACAGGGAAATTGCCATGTAATTTTCTATCAAAACAATGTATTAATGCAAATACCTTTAACTAGCTAGCAATAGTGAAGAAGCTCTAAACTTTTTTATAGAATTCCAAATGATTCTAGAAATACTACATTAAAAAATCAGGTGATTTGATATCAAAATATCAGGAAAGAACTCATCTTTCACTACTGCTTTATTGATTATGTGCAATTAAAGAGTTATAGACCGAAACAGTCCTGTGACTACTTTTCAAGTTATCCCATTGCTGCTCTCCTCATAGCTGTGGGCTCTGATAGTCAGTAGGTCCTCAATAAATACTTTTTCTTTGAGTTAATGAATCCAGTGAATTTTTTTTGTTATTTCCCTTTTTTCCACCCTTTTTGGTTTGGAGATTTCCTATATTGGATAGAAGTAAAAGTTGTGTGAAGTGTTGCTAGCTTGCCCCAACCCATTCTTTCTCTTGTGGGTAATCTTTAATACTCTTTACATCCTTCAGGTAATAATCACTTATTGCATATCTACCATAGAACAGCCATTACTTAGACAATGTGAGAAATAAATTTCAGCCTTCATGGGATATTCAGTATTGTACTGCAAATGGTTGTGTAAGGCAATTCTGGAAAGAATTCAGATATAAACTTGACTTTATTTGCCATTTCTAGGAGATACTCTGTTTTCTACTTGTCCTCAGAGTCCCTGCTACTCATTATTCATTTGTATAGTCCTTATTTTTTTATCCTACTTTCTTCTTTGTAGACAATATTTTATTGGATCTTTTACTAGCTCTCTCTTTCTAATTTAGCTTTTGTCTCAAGGACCAAGAATTGAAGGTGATCTATATAATTAATGACACTTCTCTTGATCCTACAAATATACAGAAACCAATAACAGTGAGAACTAATCATGAGCCTGAAGCGTCCAAGTTCTGTGAATCTAATAAAACCTTCTCTCAATGAGTAGAGAGTTAGGAAATCTCTATTCTCCCCTATTCATCAAAACTCATATCATAATCGCATTTTAATTTGTACAACTTTGGTTTTTATGTGCTAAACTTATTTTTATGAATCTATTTGAACTCAGAACAACATGTTAAACAGTTCCACAGATTCTACAAGACCATATGCCATTGCCCAGTGAACTTTTACAGGGAATGCATAGTTACCACATAATTAAGGAATTAGTACTTGATGTGTGTAAACTTTATTTAGTTACAAAATCTTTACTGAGACATAATTCATACATCATTCAGTTAATCCATTTAAAAGGTATATAATTTTAGTTTGTTTACAAAGTTGTGTAAACATCAATGCAATCAATATATTCATCAGCCCCCAAAGGAAACTCCATAACCAATCATAGTCATTCTCCATTTCTTTGCCCTTCATCCACTTATTCTCTCCCTACAAAATCCCTAGCCTCAGACAACCACTTATGCACTGTCTGCCTCTATTTATTTGCTTATCATGGTCATTTAAAAATTATCTTTCCTACTTAATTGTAATTATAGATCCTACCTAATTGTAATTATATATGCTTTCATCAAGATTTAATCATCCTCCCCTTGCTAGTCATCCAAGTATCTGGTAATCATCACTCTACTGTGATGATTATTCTATGAGATACTCTTTTAACTGTTTCACATATGATTAAAACTACTTGGTATCTGTCTCTCTGTACTTGGCTTAGCTTCACTTAACACAGTGTTCTTCAGGTTTGTCCATGTTGTTGTAAATGACAGGTTTACATTCTTTTTATGGCTGAATATTATTTCATTGCCTATTATATATATATATATATATATATATATATATATATACATACATCAATCATATGTTCTTTATCCATTAATCCACTGATGGAGATTTAAGTGGATTCCATATTTTGGCTATGTTAGTAGTGCTGTATGGGAGTGCAAATATCTCTGCCTGGGCCATGTTTCATGTTTGTGTACCTGAGTAGCATGGTCTTGTATTCTTCAGTTGTTGGATAGAATGTTCAGTATATGTCCATTTGATGTACAGTATAATTCAAATCTGATGTTTTCTTGTTGATTACTTGTTTGGCTATTGCTGAAAGTGGGATTTTGAAGTCTCTTATTATTATTGTATTGAAATTTGTCTCTTTCTTCAGATCTATGAATATTTGCTATATAGTTTTAGGTGCTTAAATGTTGGGTGCATTTATATATTAACTCTTGTTATCCTCTTGAGTTGATCCTCATATGATTATATAATATTCTTTGTCTTCTTAATAAACAGTATTCATTTTAAAGTTTAGTTTACCTATATAAGGAACTACTCTTGTTATTTTTTGGTTTCCATTTACATGAAATACTTCTTTCCAGTCTTCTACTTTCAGTCCATGTATGTTTTTTTAGGCAATGTGATTTTTTTTACTCACAGTGAATGATTGGGTCTGATTTTTAGAAATTTATTCTGTCACTCTGTATCAGCGGTGGTGAACCTATGGCATATGTGCTGCAGTGGACACACATAACCCTCTCTGTTGGCTCGCCCCAGCAGCTGAGCATTGAGTATTCAGGTTTAGTTGCTATGTTGGCACTTTGCAATAAGTAAGGCTGTTTTGGGTTGTGGTTTGGGCACTTGGTCTTTTAAAGGTTTGCCTTTACTGCTGTATATCATTTCATTTACCTATTTCACCTATTTATATTCAAGGCACTTACTAATAGAGAGGACTCGTTACTTTCATTTTGTTTATTGTTATCTAGATGTTTTTACTTTACGGTGATTTTCTCTAGCAGTATGCTGTTATTTCTTGCCTTCATTTTTAGTGTGTCTACTACAGGTTTTTGCTTTGTGGTGATTACAAAAATCTTATAGTTACAACAAGGTATTTTAAATTTGAGGTTTACAAAAATCTTACAGTTACAACAAGGTATTTTAAACTTAACTTTGATCACAAAAAATCCTTCCATAGTTTTATTCTACTTTCTCTCCCACATTGAGTTTTTGTTGTTGTTGTTGTGAATTATCAGTTTATTTTTATTGGCAAGTAGTGTTTAGGTGATCGGATGCACCACAGTTTATTCATTCATCTCTTAAAGGGAATCTTACTGGTTTCCAAATTTGGGCAGTTATAAATAAAGTGGTTATACATTTTCATCACCATTTTTCTTTAATAATTATCAATTTTCTTCAGTAAATATGTAGGTCTGGGATATCTGGTTCATATAATAAATGTGTGTATAACTTTATAAGAAACAACTGAGTTGATTTTTGCAGTAACTTACAGCTTTAAACTGCACATACCTACATGCATTATGGCAATTATTACTGTTTTCATAGTTTTGCCTTTTAACCTTCAAACTATAATTATGCATGGGTTTATATACCACTACTATAATATTAGAGGATTCTAGGTTTGATAGAGTACTTACTTTCATCAGTGAGTTTGATCCACTCAGATGTTTTCATGTTACTCATCAGCATCATTTTCTTTCACCTTGAAGAAGTCACAATATCTGTTATAAGAAAGGTCTCGTGGTGAGCTCTGTTAGATTTTGTTTGTTTAAGGAATTGTTTTCTTTCTCCATTTGTAAATGACAGCTTTTCTAGGTACAGTAATCTTGCTTGGCAATTTTTTATTTTCCCATTAGCACTTCGCATATATCACCCTACTCCCTCTCGCCCTATAAGATTCTTTATGAGAAGTTTGCTGCTACATATATTGGAAGCCCCTTATATGTTGTTTCTTGGTTCTTGCTTTTAAGATTCTCTCTTTGTCTTTGATCTTTGACAGTTCAATTATAATACGGATCTGGCATTTTTATTTAGATGAAGTATGACTAGTGTCCTTTGATTTATATGTATTTATATACTTACAGCTTTCTTCAAGAACATTTTCTATTATTTATTCAAATAAGTTTGCTGTCTCTTTTCTTTAATCCATCTTGCATACTGACTTGTACTTCAGCTCTGTAGATACTATCCTAGAAATTCTATTATCTTTCTTCATCTGTTTTCATTCTTTTTTTCTTTTTTTCCTCTGATTGGAAATTCTCAAATGTCTGGGGTTGCAACCAGCCGGCCCATCCAGAATCCCAGGCTAGACAAACTAGTAAATGTCTAGCACCACCAGTGAACACCTGCCAATGTTGGAAGACGTCACCATGTCATCAAATGTGCAGACATCACCATAAGGATACACAGGTTTTGAAAACTCAGAGAAAAATGACACCAACAAAAGAGACTACTAAAGCTGCGTCAATGGACCCAGAAGAAGAAGAGATCTATGAAATGACTGACAAAGAATTCAGGATAATCCTCTTAAAGAAGTTCAGGGAATTACAAGAAATTACAGACAGGAAACTAAACGAAATTTGGAAAACAGTTCATAAAAAGCATGAGACATTTGACAAAGAATTAGAAATGAAAAAATTCCAAATAAAAATCCTAGAGATAAAGCATGCAATAAGTGAACTGAAAAATTCAACTATAGGTTTTGACAGAAGACTTCATAAAGCAGAAGAAAGAATTGGTGAACTTGAAGATGGGACATTTATTACCAAACTTTAAAAAAAGCAATATAACATCAGTATAGGAGAAACATTAATTGGGGGACTTATGGATGCTGGGAGAATTTCTGGTATTTTCTCTGAAACTTAGTATTTTAAATTGTGCTTGAACATAATACAACATAACCATATATAATGTAACAGTTTAATAGTCTATAAACTGATAAAGCATATAAATATATCAATCCCTCAATCATGGGATTTATAAAATTATGAACTGAATAAAATATCATGCAGAAATTTTTATTTAGAAATTTTATTTATTTGCACAAAAACATCTAAGATTTGAAATCTCTTTGCTCAATTTTATTTTTCTAGTACCTCATTATTTCATCTAATCACTCATAAATTATATCTTAAAGCATTTCCTTATAGCAGGGGAGAAATAAGTGCATATTTGTTCTTGTAACCCTCCCATTGCAATACTCCTAAGTAACAGGAGTACATTTTACCATATCGCTTACTAGCCAACAAATTTAAATCATGAAGAAAGTTAGGTTATGTAATTAATGGTATGGAATTGACTTTTTCTACAAGAAAACCAAATAAGCTTAACTAGTGCATAAAGAGAATAAATAGTGAAAGCAAATATGTTGATTTGAAAGAGACAGTTTTTGTTAAATAAAGTCTCTGGGGAATAATGCTATGTTAGGTCAGTGGAAAGAGAGAGAATGAGGAGGGAGTTAGAGCACCAAACTGGTGAAGAAGGCTAAGTGAGTGTCATCTTAGCATGGGGAGAAGAGCTGGCTAACCTAGGGGAGTCAAGAGACTGGCTGGAAAATCTTTCTGGATTAAAACAAGGTCAGCATAGAAAGGCTGCTTGGCAACTCTGTTTACAAGAGCCCCAGTGCCAGGTTAGGTCACAGAGCAGCTGTCCTTACCTACATATTGCGTATATTGTGGATCCACCACATACGCCTTAAGGCCATCTCCTGAGAACTCTTCTTTGACAGCTGTCAGCACAGTGCTTGTGGGGCATTTGGCAGACGTGATGCCCTCCCATGTCCTAAGATTCTGCTGAGATCCTTCCAAACTGTCCTGCTTTTTTCATGAACCAGAGCTCACGATTTGCCCCTGGGCAAAGAGTAGGGTCTTTGGCATCCTGTTCAATCATGTTGGCTTTACAAAAAATTAGGGCCATAGTACCTATTTTTATGAAGGACTGAACAACAATTACTACTTACCCAGAATATTGGTTTCTTATTGTTGATAAAGCAAATTGTCACAGACTTAGTGACTTAAAACATTACAAACTTATTATTTTATACTTATGGAGGTCAGAAGCCTGAGTGTTAATAGGTCTAATGTACAGGCTTGGGGAGGACTGCTTTACCTCTAGAGGATTCAAGGAAGAGTTTATTCCTTTATTCTAGTTTCTAGAGGTTACCACATTCCTTGGCTCATGGCTCTGTAGCACACTGACTTCTGCTTTCATTGTTATATCTTTTCAAACTCTCGTTATCTCATGCAGACCTTTGTGATTGCAGTGGGTACTCACAACTGACCCAGAATGACCTCCCTGTCTCAGGATCTTTAATGCATTTGAAAAGAACTTTTTTTGCCACATAAAGTAACATCTTCACAGGCTGTGAGGATTAGGACATGGGCATTATGGACATTTATTATTCTGCCTACCATAATTTATGTTAAGGTTATAGAGTCCATGGAAATATAAGGATATGTGATTAAAACCTTGTCATTACATTTTCCCGTTTCTCTGTAGTAGCATTATACATTGACACACCTTTTGCTATGGCTTTCTATACGCAGAGTGCACTTACACAGCATTTGACATGTTTTGTCTAGTGGCTTCTAGACAACGAGATGGTAACATAGGTGACACAGAGGTTCAGAGTGAACATGCACAGTATGCTTGACCTTTTACATTCCTCCCATCAGTGTGAGAAGCATATACCATGGGTATCTCCCAGTCTGGAAGTGTGAAAGATATCAAGAATAGACTAGGACCCAGCTGATAGTTATGAGGCAAGGCCTTACATGGTTCAGTGTAAGTCAGCAAGGTGCCAGCTTGCCTTCAGATCACCAGTGATACATAATTGCTTAAAATTTCATTTCCTTTGGATTGGGTGGTTTGCTGAGCAGCAGAAGCAAACTAGCTACAAGCTCGATGATCTCCAGGATCTCGCTCAAAGTTATATAGATGGTAAGTGAATTAACTGCATGCACATTGAACTTCAAAGACTGGCCTCTTATCCACTAAGCAAATAGCATCCAATCATTCATCATATGCCTAAATGTCCTCTGGAATATCTTTGTTGAAGTCTTATTTAGCTGTTGGTGGCAAATTATCAGGGTAAAGGATTTGACAGGAGAAGACTTCAGAGCTTATTACCATCCTGTGGCTATTGAACCCATTGGAACTAAGCATATGAGATGCAGTGAAAGACATCTATCACCTTTATCTAGTTTAGGATTAATATTTTTATTGGGTGCAGCACACTGCTGTGATATTTTTCTGTGGTGATGAGATTCATGAGGTTAAAACTTTCAGTCAGTCATATAAAACATCTATTTTTTATTTCATATAAATTTTTTTTAGTTTCCTTTATGTATGTATACCATTCAACATGCATCAAAATTTAACATTATTGTGGTGGTCTAGGGTGTTATAATCTTTTTGAATTCTTGTCTTCTATATGGCTATATCTTAGTACTTTATTGAGTCAATGGAACACAGTTTTGATCATGGCAAATTTACAGTGTAGAGTAATAAATGCCACATAAGTAATAAAACATTGCTTTAAAGGATGTTAGGCATCTCTAGTGAGAAAGCAAAAAAATTTAATAACTTTAGAAACTGACATTTAAACCAAAGGTACTAGGAATAAAGAGAAAGATACGAAAAGGGAGAGATAAATGGTGTAAAATTGTTACAACACAGTCTGCATCCTCCTTAGAGGACTCCACAGGTCCCCCCTTGCTAAGTTCTTTAAGAATGATTCTTTTGCAATACTTGTAGGATTACTTGCCAGAGTTTTGTTCAGAAAGGAAGCCATTCATTTCCAGGGGCTCATGCATCCTTAATAGGATTTGAATGTGTCCCCTGAGAACTCACACTTTGGAAACTTAATTCCTCAGTGTGGCAGGGTTGGGAAGTAGGGTTGGATCACTGGGGTAGAGTTAACATGAATGCAGTGCATGCCTTTCTTAAAAGAATGGGTTAGCTATCACAGCTCTCAGCTTGCTTTCCTTTTGAGTGTGTATGCCATCTCTCCCCTTCGGACTTCCACATATAAAGCACAGTGAAGTTCTTAGCATATATAGTTACCTAATCTTGGAGTTTCCATGCTCTCCAGAATGGTGAGCCTAAATAAATTTCTTTTCTTTATAAGTTGTCTAGTCTCAAGAATTCTGTTAAAGCCACAGACAACATAAGACAGAACATTGGTGTTGGCAAAGGGGGTTGTTGCTATCAAATGTGAAAGTGAAAGTAACTTTGGAATTGGGCTATGGATAAAGGCTGGAACAGTTTTAAAGTGAATGTTAGAAAAAGGTGGAATGTCACACAAAGAGCTTTCAGAGTAACTGTTGGAGGACTCTGCAGGAGGTAAAAGATTCTGAAAATTCTGGAAGCACTTAAGTGACTATAATGAGAACATTAATAAAATGTGGACAGTTAGGGTCATTCTGATGATGTCTCAGAGATGAAAACTAAGACTGTTTTATTGGGAACTGGTATAAAGGCTATTCTTGTTATAAAGTGTCAAAGAGTCTGACGGAATTGTCTACACCAGCGAGCTTCCTGAGAAGCAGGACTTAAATCCATGATTTAGGCACTTGGCAGAACAAATACCTAAGTAACAAAGTGCTTAAAGTGCCTGTGGTTCCTTTTAAGTGAATACAGTAAAATGAAACAAAATTTATAGTTAAAAGGGAAGGGAAGAGTAAAAATTTAGAAAATTTTACAGAATATATAAAGAATTTAAAATGGCATTCAGAACAATAAAGAAAGATGTTGCTGAGAAGAGTAGTTACTAAAGAGATTAACATGAATAGAAAGGAACTAGGTGCTAATCATAAAAAAGATGGAAAAATGGTCTAGAAGGCATTTCAGAGATCTTCAGGCTGCCCCTTTCACCACAGCTCCAGTGATCCGGAAGACAGAGTAATTTCAGAGGATTCTACATCAGCTTAGGACTCTTCTCTTTATCCTGGGTCACTACTCCTTCATCCAGGTCATGGGTGAAGCTACCACTCTGTGTGGCTCGGGCTACTGTTCTGGAAGTGCAAATAAAACTTGGCACTGTCCCTGTGGTGCTAATTCTGTAGGCATGTAGAAGGTGTAGTTATCTCCACTTAGATTTCAAAGGACTTACACCAAGTCTGCAGGCCCAGGCAGAATCCTGTCACAGAAGCAGAGCCACCCCAGAGAGATCCTATTTCTGGTGGAATCCTGGGGGGAAGGCCCAGTCTGTGAGACCTTGGAACTTCAGATCCACCAGTAATTCTCAACGCTGACCTGGGAAAGCTGCAGGGACCAGAGTGAAACTCCATCCTGAGAGTCTGAAGCAACGCTAGAGCCTAGAACAGACATAGGGACTAGAAGTGTCATATAGAACAACAGACTATATCCAGACTATAATCCGGATTTTGGACTTCTTAGGGCCTGCAATTCCTTTTTGCCTATCTTGTTCTTCATAGTAGGAGTATCTATCTTATACATACTCTCCCCCAAGCCCATTGTATGTTAGGAGTTGATGACTTGTGTAAGTTTCACAGCTGAAAGAAATTTGGTGCTAATCTCAGAAGAGACTTTGTCCTTTGAACTTTTCAGTTGATGCTGGAATGAGTTAAGGCTTTGGGAGTTTTTAGATGGCTTGTCTATCTTTTGCATTGTGAGAATGATGTAAATTTTGGAGGCCAGAGGATAAATGCTATGGGTTCAGTATGTCACCCCACAAGTCATGTGTTGGCACTTTGATTCCTCAGTGTGGCAGTGTTGGAAGGTGGATCTTTGTTGGATGTGTTTTGGCTGTGGGAGTGGAGACTTTATAGACTATCAATGGATTCATGCTCATCTTACACAAACAGGTAGCTACTGAGGGAGTTTGGCCTCTTTTTTTCTTATGTTGTTGTACCTTCTCTCTGACATGCTGTGTAGCAGCATAACGTTCTTGCTAAATCTGTGACTCAGTTTTGGACTTCCCAGCCTCCAAAATCATCATCCTAAATAAATTTCATTCCATTATAAATCACCCAGTCTTAGATCTTCTGTTATAGCAACAGAATATAGAATAAGATAATTTTACTTTTTCTACTTAGAGGACAATATCTGTGATCTTTGGGGAGACATAGTTTATTTTCTTGGTGAAAACTGTCGAGTTTATGAAGTTAATGCTCAACAGTAGTGGTGCTGGGGGTGCTGCTGCTTTGGTGATGTGTGTGGTGGACTGTAAACCTCAGGAAGCTTCATTCATAATCCAAAAGAAGCAGTAGGAGTTTGAATATTTATTTCTTTGAGTGCTTTATAACTCAGACCTAATAACACAGTCATGTACATTTTTTAGTCAGCTTTCTCCTTTCTGAGACACAGTGCCTAAATCTCATGACCTAAATGAGAAGTTGAACTTGCCCTAGTTCTCTTCCATCATCTGCTGCCTCCAAGGGAGAGACAACATAGTGGAAGAGTGTGATTTAGCAAAGCTGCTTAGTTCATGGTGGCTGGGAAACAGAGCAAGAAAAGAGTGCCGGTGAGGAATAGGTGAGAGACTGTATATAGTACTCAAGCTCACATGTCCATGACTCACCAGACACACATCTAGGAAAATGCTGTACTAATTTATAGGTGTTTTGTAATCAAATGAAGACCTATAAGGATTAATGGTCACACATATTTCTCAACTAAAAGATGTATTCAAAAATCGATTACAAGGATGCCACACATAAGCCAATTTCCCTTAACTGAGGATATTACCTCTTTGTAATGACACAAAAAACAAAGTAATAAAAATTTAAGAGGAAGTTTTATAGGTCTCTTTCTCTCTCTTTCTCTACACCCTAGATGGTGATTGAGGCTATTTTAAATTCTTCTTCTAATTTTGTCCTTACTACAGTATCTTTAAGGCATGTGCTCCTTACTCAATTACATTTATATGAAGAATTTCTGGAGATGAAATTATTACTCCAAGGAAATAAGGGTGAAGGGAGCTTATGAGAACTGAAACTCACCTTACTTAGGCCTGGATGGAGATCAGGTAGCTACTTGTTTTGTGTCTTTTCCTTCTTCCCTCTTTGTTTCTCTTCAAGGTATAAACATGATGCATACCTAACTTCTGCTGCAAACATCATCTGACTTGATTTTTATAATGAATATTTTCCTTTGAGTCCTATTTGCATGAGTGAGGGAGAAGTTTTATGTTAGTTATCATTCAGTATGTTTGCCCACTCATTGTTAGAAGTTAGATATGTAGGTTTGCAAAGGCACAGAAAACCCAGTGATGGTCCTGGTCCAGGGGTCCTGGTGGTTCCATTTTTGCCGTTGCTTCTTCAGTTCCATGATGCCTCACTGATCTGACAGCTCCTATGGCCCTACACATCAGATATGTCCCGGGACACCTATTCTCACTTTTTCCAACTCTTGGTACTCTGCAACTTCATTACCCTTATATCCAGGATTTTAAAGACATAGCTCTATGAGTTACTTCCTGGAGCAAGGGATTACTCAAGGTTTCAGGAACTGATGTCCCATTTTTAATTATGAGGGTTAGAGAAAGAAAAATATCATTGTTCTCTGGAAGTGTTTTAAATGATTAAAGTGTTCACGTTCTCTCTATTAGGAAGAGTACTGTTCTCTACAGGATTTGACCTGGTACAAAAGTAGTCTTCAATTTTCTAGTAGTGTATTCTGCAGAAATATACTTCTGTGAACCCCATCTTCTCTACTGGTAAGTAAGCATAACAATCATAACAATAACAAGTACCTGCTATGACACAAATGAGATATTTGTGCATTAATGCCTGGAACATTCTAAGTGCTCAGTAAATATTGCACTATCATTTTTGTTGTGTCCCTAATAGAATTTTAATCAGTTTTTACAAAGCACTCTGCTAGGCAGTCAGAGTGCAGAGATGAATGCAGCACTGTTTCTGTTCTCACAGAATGTCTGTCCTTATGAGATATACAAAGACATAGCTACTGTAAAAATATAAGTACTCAGGTGCTAATTGGAGGATAGAACTGGGATATCTGAACCAACTCTATAAATCTTACAGAGATCTCGTTCCCCTAAAATAGCATCTTTCACATCTAAAGCTATGTGAGAAGCCTTGGATAGCTCATTTGAAGGTATCATGATACTGGAAGCTTTCATGGCAGAATGCACTTCCCTTTGGGAAATTTCATCTGTTGCCTCTAAAACTGGCTCAACTGCTGCCACACAAACATGTTTTCCTGAAGCCAGGTCCTTTGTTTGTGATCCTGTGTTGGCTCTGCCCCCACCTGGGCATTTGTCTTGGATTGCATAGTTTTCACCTACTGTGTCTGCAAGGCTAAGTGTTTGCCAGCCTGGCTATGCTGCAGTTGGCTCTGTACCCAAGAGCTCAGCCAGTCGCCTTTGTATGGCAGCCTCAGTACCTTTGCGTCTGAGCATTTCTCTGTAGCACTTGTCACCTTGAAAGCCTTGTCTGCACCCTCGGGGAAAACAGACTCAGTCTCTTCTTTAGTGTTGGCCTGGATTGTTTTCTAATGCCTTTTCATAAGCAATCCAGGCATTGTTTGTATCTCTATGGGATATGTTCTACTACAAGCTGCGGAGTGTGCTGCTAGCCATGGCCCGAAATGCAGACATTTATTATCGTATTATGTAAGAAGTTCCTCTTCTGAATTTCTTTCAGAGGGTTGATAATGTGACAAAGGATGTGGTCATTTTCTGCTGTTCTGCTTCATCATTCTTGGTTTGTTTGCCGTGTTCCTCTTAGGGATTCAGGTGGTTGCTGTAGCTTAGAGCTAGCTATAGTCAAAAATAGAAGGGGGAAGGTAGTACAAGAAATTCATCCTTATAGGTACATCTCTTTTATCCAATAGGAAAAGAGAATTCCAGAAACTTCCCAGATGCATTCTCTTACATTTTATAGAGACACTTCTTATTATAATAAGATGCTGGGAAGGTGATTGCCTGGTATTATCTCTACTGAACACCCTAGCATGACGTGATGGGGTTGGAAACTGTTGTTGGATAAGCAAGTAACAGTACGTGCCACACCACTGTTCAAGAATTTGGACACAATTTTTATTTTATATAGTTTGGTTCACATTGACTCATGCTATTTGGATTATAAGAGTGCCTTCATAGTGATCTTATTTCATAATCTCTATATGTATCCTTTGTCATTTCTTGTGCTTTTCTCTTTTCAAGTCTTTAAAAAAAGTAGTACTATACTTACCGGGCAGGGGAGATACCATAATCACGAAAGTGGTTTCCACAGAGTGAGGCTTATCCACTGCACTGTGGATGTGCTGACCCCTGCGATTTCCCCAAACGTGGAAAACTTAACTGCAAAATTTGTGGTAGTGGGGGACTGCATTTGCACTTTACCCTGTTTAAAAAATTACTGTTGATTTATTTATTTTTATTTTGACACGCAAGGTTTTCATCTATGTTTTCTCAGGCCCAGAGCTTTTTGTCTGACAAGTTTTATTATTATAACACTTCAACTACCTAAGCTTCATATAACATTAGGACTGGTAAGCAACGATTTGTATTCACAAGCAGTGGTAAAATGTTAATATAATAGCTATCTATCCATAGTTACCTGTGTTAGTCATCTGTTCTATCTACAGTAGGATATTAGTTATGTAATTTTAAACACCCACATGCTGTATTTTATCTAAGCCGAACAACTTAAAAGAGAAAGGAATGTCCTCAAAACAGTGCACATGACCTTGCATTTTTCCTCTTGTTTACATTAAATCAAAAACAAAACAAAATACAGAATGCAGTGACTACAGAGTCACAGCACTTGTTCCCAAAGCTCCTTCCTTTCCTCTCTGCTTCAGAAGCTGGTCACTTCGGGGGTTGTGCAGTCAGTGGGCTGGAACTTGTTGCACAGATGAGAACAATGATTGAAGAGCTCTCTGAATGTAGAGCAGGACAGACCCACTCTCAGCAAGCCCTTGCGTTGTGCCACCTCTGATTCTTCTAGTTGTGAACAAGTTTGTTCTTCTTTCTGAATTATTTAAAAAGAATATTATTACTCTTAAGGATAGAAGTGTATTTTTTTTTTTTTGTACCAGGAATCAAACTCAGGACCTCACGCTTGCCAGGCAAGTGCTTATGCCACTGAGCTAAATCCCTGGCCTTATTGTTACTCTTATTAATAACAGCAACCTTTACTGCATGTCTACATGGAACAGAAATTACCTTGGGTACTTCTCTTATAATATTGTTTCTTTAAATCTCACAACTGATTTGTGATGTGGATATTGACTCATTTTGCATGCTATAAGCTGACCATACCCCCAAGTAATTTAAAGGACAATGAAGATATTTGTCCCAAAATATTTTGTCCTTCATTTTGTTTGACTATCTGAAATTTTTCCTATTATTTTCCCTACTTCTTTTCTCCAGAGATCTCCTTTGTCTTAAGTTGAATGCCTTAAAATTGGGAATTGCATTGGATTATGAAAAATGACTAATTAAGGGACCATTCACAGAAGAAAGGGGGTGCACCAAGTAGGTTAGAGCAGGACAGAAAGCAAAACAAAGTAATCATCTTGGCTAGACATCAGCATCAGTCCAGACACACGGGTGCTCTGGAATACAAATTGCTGCGTGGATTGAGTCTTTGACTGGCACGTTATATGCCTGTGTCTGTCGTTGGCTACTGCTGCGAATTTTAACAGCTAATCTTCACTGTTAGCTGGTCAATCAACATTGCCGGGAATCTGAGAACATTCACCACTGTCCACTTCTTGCCCTGTTCCAACTCATTTGCTCTCTCACATTCAAGGGTTGTTCCATCCAGGCCCAGCCTGACAATGATGAGTGGCCAAGTTAGTGCGATAAATGACAGCTTCTAAACTGCCATTGGTCTTACAACCAGTATTTATTTTCTTCTTTCTTTTCTATCCTTGTCATTCCCTGATGCCTTTAGCTGGTGCTTCTGCTCATCTTGGTAGATTCAATGGTTGGGTGACATCTTCTCAGGCACTGCAATGTTTAATTCTAATCACTGTTCTGACAGACAGTGGTGCTGTTCTTTCCAGTCATATTTAACCCCTTGTGAGTACCAAGAGAGGCACCTGAGTACCAGAAATATTTCTCCATGCCCCTTATGTTGAGTGATATTTCTTCCTTCTTCTGATGGGGTCAATTATATTTGTTGATATATTAACTCCTATATATACTACATCAATAAATGTCATGAGCACAAAGTGACTAGATGGAAACAGCAGTTTAAGATTTGTGACACTCTCACTGTGTTGCTTGGAAGAAGATCTTCAAACTGAGATCACGTATTTGGACCAAAAATGGCTGACACTGCAGGGATTTAAAGCACGTTTTCTCAGTTAGTCAGTTGGGGGTAATGGAGAATGGGACTGTTCCCACCTCTTCCTATTGGCTCCTGGACTCAAAAGTTCTAGCTTTTGGCAAGACAGCACCATGTAATAACCACTGGGCTTGGTAGAAGTGGGATCCTGAAGAATGATGCCCACTTTTTCCACAGGAGACACGTCCAAGCAGAGGCATCTTCCGTGCTTCATAGTACGGTGTTAATGTTCTCTCAGGCGGCAGGATAGGGTGGCATGGTACGTGGCAAGGCAATGTTTATTCCTTTGTGTACAGCTTACTTGAGTTGTTTGAGCCCACTGAGACCCTATGTTAGATAACCTCCCTTTATTCCATGATGAATTGCTGCTATGCCTGTCTGACCTGTGACTTTGTAAGTGTGAGAGTACACATGTTACGGATGCTAATAGATAGTTCTGATGACCTGATAGAGTAGGTGCTGAGTTTCTACTAGGGCCCAGAATATAGCAGAAGCTGCTTTTCAAATGCATATAACACGGTTTTGATCCAGGAGCCTGGGAGTTGCTGTCACGACTCTCCTACTGAAGCTAGTCAGCTACTCCACAGAGTGCCCTTCTCTGATGTAGAAAATTCTAGCCATGTGAGATCTTCTGGGATCCTTGTATCTCAGCCTGGAGTCATTGCAAAGCCCCTCCTTTTGAAGGCCCTACTCAAAACCAGCAGCCTTCTGTGCTCCATAGTAAGGGGGTTCTAAAACCTGAAGAGATCCACCAAGCATAGTGCTTCTTAGGAAAAGAAGGAAAAAAATATGATACCTTTTTTCCTTTTGAGAGGTGGCTTCAACATACCTCAGACTCCAATAATTCATGAAATGTTGCAAGTTCTTTGACTTCTGTTAGGATCTTTATTAAGTTTCTCTCTTGTGCTCTGAAGCATGTTTATTTTATTTATCAAAACATCCCTCATACTTATGATTTCGTGCTCCTCAGGCATTACTAAAATGTTATTAATAGTAGAGAATCAGAATGGGATTTTGAAGGTTATCAGTCACGGGCTATCAGTCCCCATTTCTGTCTCCTGGAGTATGGCTTCCATATATCTGAAGGAAAATCCTCTAGAGGAAGGGATAGCTGAGATCAGTTTGTAGCCAACACTCAAATCAACTGGTGACAAGAAGCTATGGGACAGTCATCTACTACGTGGTGCTAATATAAAATGACATCATCTGGAGTCAAGGGAGTGGTAGTGAGCAGAAAAGAAATCAGAGCTCAGTTCACCAGGATCCCTTATGCACACTTAATTGAAAAGCAGTGAAAGGCAGATGCATCTTAAGAGACAATGGAAAAGGGAGAATTGGTTGCCAGGAATTGTGAGTAGTTAGGGACCTACTCTGTGGGAAGTGGTCTCTGTGCTGGGGAAAAGACTGTCAAATACTCAGAAATTTAGCAATTTTAGGTTTTATGAATTTACCAATTCTCCGAACCCAAAGCAGACTGCACATAATAATTTATCACAGAGCTAAAGTGAATCCTTGCACATTTTCCTTTTCCTAAATTGCAATCACAGAGTGCCATCTGGTTAGTTAATTTTAGGGTGATTATTGTTATTTTCTCATTTGAAAATCCATCTACCTCCTGGGTGGGTAGTAGCTTTATGTCTATGTCAGAGTAGAGGGGAAGAAAGTTTCTATTTCATTTTGTAGCCCTAGTCATGCCATTTACAACTGCAGATCTGATCATGTTTGCTCCATAGCCAGTTGTCCCTCAGACAAAGGACATATCTAGGACACATAAAGAATTGAAAAAAAAATTTGATCCCCCAAATTCAAAGACCCAATCCCAAAATGGGCATCTGAGATGAACACACATTTCTCAAATGAGCAAATACAAATGGAGAATAAATATATAAAAAATTTAACATAATTAGTCATCCAAAAGATGTAAATTATTAAAACACTGAGATTTCATCTCAACTCAGGAAGAATGGCTATCATCAAGAAATCAACCAATAACAATTGTAGGAGGGACCATGGGGAAAAAGGAACTTATCCACTGTTGGTGGGAGTGTAGATTGGTGCAACCACTGTGAAATCAGTGTGAAGATTCGTTAAAAAAAACTAGGATTAGACCCTGCTATTAGATTTCTAGCTGTTTTCTATTTTGATGTAGCTATTTCCCTTATGGATATCTTCCCAGAAGAATTAAAAACATCATACCACAGTGATATATGTGCACCCATGTATATAGCAGCACAATTTGTAATAGCTAAATCTTGGAAACAACCCAAATGCCCATCCACTAAAGAATGGGTAAAAGTGATGGAGTACTACTCAATCATAACGAATGATAAATTTGAGACTTTTATAAGCATATGAAATCCTTAGCTGTGCCCAGGGAAGCAAATCTGTAGTCTTCCTCTATGTTAAATGGACCATAAGTCCACTCTTTGAATAGGAGGAAGAGATGTGAAGCAGGCTATTGTAAACCTTGTTGAATTTTACCTGCTCCAAACTCAGTGTCCATGCAGATTTGGTAACCATAGCAGGGATAGGAGTGTGAGACAGGTGATATTGTGAGGACCTGACATGATATGTGAGTGGTGATTCTAACTGCAGACTGTGCTACTGTGTTCATTTCACCTGCACTGTATGCCTTTGTAAGAGCTCATTTCAACACATCTGGCATTAGAATGTGCAGGCTTGTGAATGGAAGGATATTGTTCTTTTCCTCTCCTTTCACCTCCCTGTTTGGTAGCTTTCAGTACCCACACTCAGTCTAGAACCACATCTTAAATGATGAAAAAAGATGTCTGTTCTGTGGTGGTACTCGGCATGTATTAGATCTCATTACAAAACAAGGGAATAGTTCAGCTCAGGTTCTGTTTGCAAACCTCTGCTTGTATCTCAGCACATCTCATGCAAGTCGTATCTGTAGGCAGCTAATGAACTTATTAACTTTATACCCATCATCACCTGATTAGTGCTAGCTTTGTCCCATTTCAATCAGTGAGTCTAGTTCTAGTCCATTGCAGTAAGAAGCATGTTGCTTCATTCTTGCTCACTGTTTTGTGCATGTTTCATTTCTTGTCATTAAAATGATATTTCATGTTTTTTTGTTTATCTTTTCTTTTTCATTTTTTCCATCTTTGAATTTCTTTTTTTAATTTTAAAGAGAAAAAAACAGAAAAATCAAGAAACAAAAAACAGCAACAGAAGCAAAATGACAATGACAACAACAACAACAACAAAAACAATAGCAATATAGGATTTCAAAATAAGATGATAGGAATTTAACAAAGGTTTCTATATTGCATATTGTTATCCTAAAAGTTATTGCTCAGGCTACCGGATATAGACATGCAAGATTAATCAAACAACAAAATTTCCCTTTGAGCAGTTTCTTTCCATTTTATGGTATCTATTATAACTTTTGGATCTTATTTATACTAGCTGGATAATTTAGTGTTTCCACATGCAAGTCTGATTTATTTTATTTATGAGTATGTTTTCTAGTTGCATCCATTTACCTATAAAAGCCTCGAGTTTATCAGTCTTTATTGCTGAGTAGTATTTCATTACATAAAAATACCACATCTTTTTTATCCATTCTTGACTTAATGGGCATTTGCTTCCAAGATTTAGCTATTACAAATTGTACTGCTATAAACATAGGTGTGCCTATGTTGTTGTGGTAAGATGTTTTCAATTCTTCTTGAAAAATACCCAGAGGAGAATATCTGGGTCAAATGGAACCTCTAGTATTAGTTTTTTTTTTAAATTATTTTTTGAGGTGGGTACCAGGGATCGAACTCATGACATTGCGCTTGCCAGGCAGGTACTTGTGCTGCTGAGCTAAATCCCCAGCCCTAGTCTTAGTTTCTTGAGGTATCGCCATACTGATTTCCTTAGTGTTGTACCAGTCTACACTTCTACCAACAATGGGGAAGTGTTCCTTTTTACTCACATTCTTGCCAGCATTTGTTATTGGTTAATTTCTTGATGTTAGCCATTCTTTCTGGACTGAGATGTATCTCAGTATAGTCATTATGGTATTTGAAATTTTTTATAATGTTTATTAGTACCTTTTTGCAGCACATAATGGTTATTTTCATCAGGAAGAGTTTGTATTTGTATAAATCAGGTTTTGATTTTTAAAAAATTTTGTCTTTTCATTTTTATCACTCATTGCTAGGTACTTGGGGTAGGGTACATCAAAGCTTAAAGGTGTAGTGCCATCTTGGCTGAACATCTCTCCGAAAAATAATTTTGAGCATATACTTCCACTTCCAGCCAAATAACCAATAAAGTGCAGAACAGGTATTTTCTGTATGTGGAAAGATTCAAGAGAGTTTACCTACCTTGTATCATTTCAGAAAAAAAAATTATTCAAGTATGTTTTTGCAATATAGGAAGTTAAATATCAGATGATAAGATTTGGAATTCAGGGAAGCCATGTGGGCTAGGAAGAGAATCAAGAAGTCAGTCTGCCCTTCCTGTGAGCCAGGTGGCACAGGCTGGGAGACAAGAAGAGTGCCCCCCATGCGAGTAAGTAGCTGATTTGGAGAAACACAGGGAGGGATTATAGCAACTGAGGTACAAAAACAACTTAATGCTTGTATTGATTGATTGACTTTGCAGGTCTGGGTCTGGTATTCTGTGCACCTACTTAGTGGACAACAGGGTGCAATATAGCAACTATGGGGGATTTTCTTCTGTTTTGTTTTTGAAATCTAGTATTGTTTTTGCTGTTTTGTTTTGTTCTGTTTTATCCCCTTAAAAAAAGATTTGGAATTCAAAAACACTAGATTCAACTCAAAAGAGCAGCAAAGTATGATATTAAGATGAAAGCATTCAGCATGCCCAGAGGGCAATTGGCCTAGATAGGATAAACCAGTTAATGTTAGAGACATCTTTAGGCACATAGAGGACTACCAGATGTAAGCAACTAATCAAGAGACTAGAGGTTAAATTTTAAATGCCAGATAAGGCTACATAAATAAAAAAGTCATGATTCAAATAAAAAGCAAATTAATATTTGTCCTATTTTGAGATAATAGTTCCTCAGTCCTTTCTTCTCTTTCAGACTATTGACATTTTGAGGAACACAAGTCAGTTATTTTATAGAATAAAATTTGGGTTTCTCTGATGTTTTTTCACAGTTATCTTGGCTTCTGCATTTTGACTAGGCCATTATATAAATGATGTTACATTCTTCTGGGAATTTCACCTCTGAAGATTGAAGATATGTGTTTTTTCTATTAATGATATTAATTTTGATAACTTCATTATGTGTTGTCTAATTTCTCTACTATATGGTCACTATCACACTGTGATTAATTGAGACATACCCTGGCCTTGTGTAAATATATTGTTTCTCATAAGACACCTATACCCAAGATTACGTATCCATTAATTATTTTTGCCTGAATCAACTTTGAAATCATGCTTACCAAATGATTTTAAAAATATGTTAGTTCATACTTTTCTGTAAGGAGGACTTCTTATTTATTATTTTGCATATTCATCTACTCATTATCAATGTGTAGATCCATGAATTCTTATTCACTGCATTACAGTCTATCAGTATCTTTAATTATATTAATGTTCCAAGTGCCTCAATTGGGGCAGCCTAGAGCCTTTTGAAATTGGTGCTGATTTCTTTTTGGCCTGTACCACCTCATCAATTTTCTGAGCCTTTTTTCACTTTGGGACACAAGATGTTACATGCTTACCTTGCACGTTTTTTGCCTGGTCCAGGAATCAGATGTTTCTCTGGTATGGAATGGTATTAAGAAACATGAATCTCGGTGAAAGATTTGTTCATTGCTGCTGGTATGTTATTTCTGTCTATTAAGGTACAAACCTAATCATAGTGGTAGAGGGAGCTTTGTTGTAATTTTGTACATATTTTTCCACTTTTGTTTATTTGAGACTCATGCTTCTCATATGCAAAAGGCATGGAACATGTGTGGTTTTATTTTGGCTCCATATTGATCTTCTTTTTTTTTTTTTTTTTCCTCCTGGTAATGAGGATTGACTATAAGGCCTTTGCACTGAACTACTTCCATAGTCATTTTTTATTTTTTATTTTGAGACAGATTTTCACTAAGTCACTAAGTTGCCCAGGCTGGGATTAAACTTCAGTCCCTTGGTCTTAGTCTCCTGGGGCGCTAGGATCACAGGGACACTCTATCACCCTGACCTGATCATCTGTTTATTTAGGAGGATGGGTGCTATGATTCAGATTTAGAAAGCCATCATTCTCCTAGCATTGACCAGAACCTCTGGTGTCTTCCTTCTCCACGTCTTTCTCCATGACAACTACAATTTAAATGGAGATTTAAAATGCATTAGTGTACACGTTGAGGATGTTTGATAACAGAAATTTATGCTCCTTCTTTGATATTTCACCCTGAGAGCATGTTAGAATGAAAGAAGGCAAAATGAGGAAACAAAAGTAAAAAATTCTCCCTCAAAAGGAAAGATGATAGAAACATGTCTACTGTAATTTTCTTCATTCATTATTTTCAGAGCATATTTTTCCAATATTTAACAGTATATATACAATGCATGCATACATATATACACATAATATCTAAAAGTAGTGTTTGGCATTTATGGAAGCCAGTCTGATTTCATTGCTGAAAGCAGACATATATGGAAGAGAAAAAACTGTGTTGCATTTTCTCTAGTATTGATAGCACAAATAAGAGCTTAGTGTTTCATTCTAAGGAAATTGTGGCTTTCATTAATCTCTCCCTCGCAGCTGATGAATGGAAATTGTTTGGTTGTATGAGGCAGACTGCTCCTGCAGCGTAATTAATCCCAGATGAAAGGCTGGAAAATCTGCCAATGAAAATGTGGTTTATCAGCAGCCCAGCTGAGACTCAGCAGCCCGGTCTGGAGCAGCAGTGACTCACGACTTGATGATTACTCTCCCTTGCACAGGGAGAGTGACAAATTGAGCCACTGACACTTATTTTAATTAAATAATGTCAGAAACAGGTGGCTAGTTGGGATGATTTGCACAGGGTTTCTTAGACAAGAATTTCTAAGGATGAATGAATTTCACTATAAAAGAAGCTACTCTGGCAGAAAGACTACTTTAGTGTTTCCAGGTGGCATAAGATCAGCTGGAATAAGCATAAACCATAGTTCTATAATAGGGAAATAAGATGAGACTTACAGAATTCAAGTGATAGGAAGTCCATGAAACTTTCTTTTTAATATTTAGTTTTTTAGTATTAAGAGATCAGATACACAGTCTAACTGATGAATAGTTTAAAATCCCAGCGCAGCCAGCATTTAATTATATGTGAGCACAAAGTGGTTTGGATTCAGCTTTATATGAACATATTATTTCTCCAAAATTACCCTCGCAGATACTTCACACACTAGTACCACCTTTGTAACAGGTCAAAACTATTGATTCCAACTATATAGTGATTTTAGTTTTAGGAAAGTTTGTTTTTCCCCTTAAGCATTAAAATTGCCAAAAATAAGACAGGGCCTTGCTTTTCCAGTCAGCCTGCTCAGGATGATCTTATCAGTCTTTGCAGGTTTGTTAGAAAGACAGAATTTCTTTTGTGGGGGTGGTGTGGTGGTGTACACCTGAAATCCCAGCACTCAGAAAGCTGAGGCAGGAGAATCACTGTGAATTCAAGGCCAGCCTGGCTACATAGCAAGGCCTTGTCTCAAAAAAAGTTTTTTTTTGGCCACACTCAGAACTACTGAATCAGGGCATGCATTTAACAAGATACTCAGCTGAGACTTTTGTACTGCTTGAGAGGTCGAAATCTTACCATTTATGTTAGTTTATTTCATGCTGCTGCAATGAAACATCTGAGCCTGGTTAATTTACAAAGAGTATAAAATTATTTTCACAGATCTGGAGGCTGAGAGGTCTGAGATTAAGTAGGGAGCTTGGTGTCTGGTAAAGACCATTTTCACATCCAAGATGGTGCCTTGAATGCTGCACCTGTCACCAGGTCAGCAAGATTGGAGAGGAAATTTTAGATGATAATGAAACTCCCCAGGCTATCTTTTCTTGGTTGTTCTCACTGGTCACTTAGAATATATGATGTATTTTACTGGGTTAATGGACATAAGGCCATTTTCAAGAACATGTCACAAGCTGTGGGAAAAGAAAGGAACTTTTAGATCTCATGCTTTATACCTGGAAATTTTAATTTCTAAATATTAATTTCTATAATGGTTCTCTATGCTATTGATTTAGAAATCTATCTGTTGATTTCTACATGTATGAGTGGTGCAATATATCTGTGGTTTGCTCTAAGATTCAAGTCTACAATATATTTTTATGAACTTCAGTCAGTAAATGTGGAATTATCATGGATGTTTCCAACATGTGTGTGGAACTTTTGTTGTGTGCAAAGTCTCATGGCCTCTGTGACCCAAGGTAATGAGCCACAGACCTCCAAGAGGGAAGTCACAAAACCTGCTGGGGTTGAGGAGCAGGCAGTGGGTTTGGTATTACTGGTCACACATTAGTAGGCTTTTTTCACAAATTGCCTCTTCAGCAGCACTGGGTGAAAAAGTTTATCACAGGGCAATGGACACACTGGTGAATGGCGTATAGGACTGGTCGCCTTCCCTGGAATCAGCTAATGGCAGGATGTAAGGGAAGAGGAAAGAGATGACTGTGGAGCTCAGACACTGAGTCTATGACAGCAAGCAATTTTCTCCAACAAGGGAACATTTTAAATATTTTAATGATATGTTTGCTTATTCAGCCAAGACGGCTTTTATAGTACCAGTGTGAGAATTAATTTATTACAACTGCCATAGCACTTAATGCACAAATGGGGAAGAATGTTGCTCAAAGCTAGTATGAATATAAATGTTGGAGCAGTGTGTCGGGTAGTAACAGTGGATAACACTGTAATGCATAGCTGATGTGGATAAAGGGGTCAGGAGCTTAGAGAATGTTTTAACATAGGATGGGCAGAGCAGATTTGAGAGGAGGCCAAAGATCCACTACAGACCCTAGTTCTGTGTGGCACAAGCCAGGGATCCTCTTGTGTCATTAAACTGGATGGATCCTGCAGAGTCTAGGTTTTCCCTCCCTCCTTCCTTCTTTTTCTTGTTCTTAGGAAGTTTCTAAAAAATAATTTTTGGGTAGCCAAACTTGTTCCACTCTACCTACACTGAATGACTACACTAATCCTAATTAAATCCTTATTGTGGTGCCGTTAATCCTTCTTCCTTTCCGCTTTCTCCTGTGAACTTCTTTAGTGAGCAGTGGCCCATACATACACTGTTCTCTTTGCTGTGGGATTATGTATCACTTGGGTTTGCAAAAATTTTTTCTTCTTTTTTTTTCTCCTCTCTATTCTAGAAAATGAATGCCAATGAGCTTTTCATCCAAGCTTCATTTGTTCCACATTCCCACTTTTTACCCACTTTTGGATATTTTTTTTTCTCTTGAGAGCTTCACATTTGGAATCAGAGTTATATCATGAATTTTTAAATGGGAATACTTCATTGGAAGACAGTGGGTAATTTTCTAGGAAATCTGCAGGTGGTTGAGGCAGGAACATATATATATATATATATATAAAGAGATGTAATTGCATGTATGCATGTACACAAACACACACACACACACACAAATGGTCCATCTGCAGCAGTTTATTCAACAGTGTGAATTTTGCAAAATGCAAATAATAAATAACTTTGTATTTTAGTTGTCTTTTAAAATTTTATTTTGGTTGACAAAAATTGTATTATTTATGGTATATAATATATATCAAGCCAATTAACACATTTATTATCTTCATATCATTTCTTATGCAGAAAACACTTAAATACTCTCTAACAAATTTAAAGTATACAATGTATTTTTATGAATTATAGTCACTAGGATGTACAATAAATCTTCCAAACTTATTCTTCTAGACTAACTGAAATTTTGTGTCTTTTGACTAATATCTTTTCAACTCCAGTATCCCCCTCTGGTAAACACTGTTTTACTTGTTTCCATGAGTTTGACTTTTTTTTGTACCAGGGCTGAAACTCATAGCCTCATGCTTGCCAGGAAGCCACTGTGCCACTGAGCTATATCCCTGTTGACTTTTTCAGATCTCTAGCTTTAAATGTGTTTCATCGGGTCTCTCTTATTTCACTGATGTTTCAGACAAATTACATAGTGATTCTAGACTTTTCTGGTACTAAAATATCCATTCTTTTATATTGTTCAATGATTTTTTTCCCATTGCTTATTTGTTGTAGGTATGTATGACAGTTAGGGAGGGGCATCAACTTGATTGGATTTGAGAACTGCCTGGGAGGTTGGTAGAGCACACTTTTGGGTATGTCTGGGTGGGTTACAGAGAATGGACTTGGAATTTGTATCTGATCCCTCACCGCTTCCTCTCTGGTATTGTTTTCCTGCTCTGCTTCCTAGCTGCCATGAAATAAGCATCTTTATCATATCCTTCTGCCATAGCATTTCTGCTTTGAAATTAATTAACCATTGACTGCATCTTCAAAAACTGTGAGCCAAATTAAATTTCTCCTTTAAATTGTGGGTATCAGGTATTGTGTCTTGACTAATACAGATTGAGAGGAGTTGGTGAGGGGGTATAACTCATTCCTGGGACATACCATCTGCCTTCCATTCCTTTGTTTTTCTTTACTTAGGCCCCCCTTCCTGTGTTGCAGGGAAGAGAAAGTGATTGGAAGTGGCAAGTGTTTCTCATTTACCTCTTATCTAACACTGGTTGACTGCCACAGATGCCTATCTGTTGCTTTCCCCTAACATCTGTAGGGCTTAAGGCTTGAGCAACAAATGGAGGCCTAGACTTACTACATCTAAAAATATTAAGGAAATATAAATCAAGACAACAGAATGTTAAATAATATATATTTGATGCTCTTTTAAATTTTTACTTATTTTCTCCTTTATTATTTTTTTGCAGTACAGAATAAATACATTCATCATGGGGAATTGGTGCATATATATACAGTAACAGCTCTTCATCAATGCTTCACTTCACAAACTATTTAGGTAACAGAAAAATTTGGCAAAATTTTGCTTGTTTGTGAACTCCACATCAGGTGACAAACATGACTGTAGCCATCTTTCCCAGAATCAATAAACAAATTAAACCCATTAACCAAGGTACAATTTCATATACAAATATTGCATCTTAATCTTATGAGCTTATATTATTAGCTATATGTTCATAATGCCATGTAAGACCAGGTTGGAGTTCAGAATTTTTTAACTTCTTGGAATTTTGTGTGTTAATGTGATGGCACGGGATGAACTATTCCTGCCCTTTGCTTCTTTCTGACCTGTATCTCAAGGCTTAGCATCTTTATCTTTCCTTTCCCGGATCTGTCTCATACTGATAGTGGCCTTCTACACCTGTATATTTATGTTCAGATTTTTTCTTATGTTGTTGTAGTTTTCTATCTCTTGCTGTCTGCTACAAACAGTCACTGCTTGACCAGTCTTTGGGACTTGAGATTGTGCTCCTCAGGTTACAGGGCCCAGGAAAGAAGAAGCCCTTGTAGGCTTTTGAAGCAGGGTAGGGGCAAAGTGAAGTTAATTTTGGAGTACTGAGCATTCAGAGTGTGCTCTAGAGGTGAGTGAAGGTTTCGTTTACCTTGTATCTGTGTGCACAGATATGGTAATGGGGTGTCGTCTAAAAAAGCAAATTATGGGCAGCATTCCCTCTTATCCAGTTTTGAAGGGCAGTGTTGGAGGTATGGGGAAGTTTCTAAGGTCTCCTACTAAACGGATTCTAAATATGAAAAATCCATCCCACCTTGCTTTCTTTTACTGCCACTGTTGGCCTCTGTGCCAGAAACGTCTCCCCAGGGCTCTTGCTGCTGCAAAACTCTCATTGGCAGCTCAGTATCCTTGGATGTGGTACCAGCAGTACACCTCTATGGTCACCTGTGAGATACTCCTGCAGCTGCATAGAGCTCAAGGCAGGAAAGCAGGTTGCGTCATTCTGCTCTTCCCTCTCCACTGTTCTTTTCCTCTTGTCCAAAAGGATTACTGAAGTCAGATCAACACAGTTGTTCCATAACACCCAACCTTGAAATAGTTGCTGGTCTAGCTTTTTTTTTTTTTTAATTTACCTTTCAATGATGTTGAGTGGCTTTCCTGGACTTTTGCTGATGACTTGGTGGGGAAGTCACATTCTTTACTTCTCTATCAGCAGGGAGAAAAGTGGATAAGGGATTGATTTGTTTTTCTAGCAAATAATTTCCTACTTAAATGGTCCTCTGTTACTTTTTATCTTCTGCTGATGCAAGTTGGGAGCTGGCATTGGGATGTGCTGGTTGTTGGAGGATAAGTGAGTTTATTATTTTGTTTCTTAATAAACCCAGGAAGTGCTGCTGACTAACGATTGTTAGGTAATTTGTAGTATTGTGTTATCAGTTTATAGTCTCAGAAGTCCATTCAGGAGCAACAGGAAAATCTCTCAATTTCTAAGTATGCATGCACACAAAATCTCTCTTCTGTTATAGTGAGTAATCCTGCTGATTATATTTACATTTTTTTCTTTTTGTATATGGAAATTATTTCAATTATAAAAATAGTATAATTACAATTTGACTTAAAGGTGTATTTAAGGAATACAACAGCTTAATATGCAAGTTACCGATTTAATGCCTTGTGTTCCTGCCTTGCCCAGTGTTTCCATGTCACCAGCCAAGAAGTCCACTCAGTGAATTCCAATAAACACAAAATCTTCAAAAAATCACCAAAGATGCTTTGATGTCTTTTTCTATTCATTTTCCTTCCCTTTTGTCTTCCTCCCATTCGTTTCTCTCTGCTCCTCTCTCCTCCCCTTTCCTTCTCTTTCCTATACTCCAGAGATATACATGGTAGAGCTTGGTCACTTATTAAACATCATCTCACGAGCAACATGGAAAGTGATGTAACATTTCTGGTTTGGTGCCTTAACGCCTTTTTTCTTCCACTCAAGGGAACATTTTAGAATGCTACTGAGTGACTATAAAGTAATGATGGCTATAACTTTGTGAGCTCTCTACTTGATGTTAAAAGGCAAGTCACTTGCAAACATATTTGCTAATATTAATAGTAAGCTGGCTTGCAAAAATTGTTCAACTGACTGTGACACTAAAGTTATCAAACTACTCTAGATGATCTAAAGTAGAAAAGCAACAGAGAGCAGGAGGATATAATGAAGAGAAGATTTAACTCCTGAAATCTCTGAGATGGTACTTTGTCAGTAATAGGCCCATGTAGATATAGAAACTAAATCCTATAATCCACTTTCAAGTTCAACAAGCACTCATTAAATACTGAGGCATTTCACATTTGTATCTTACTTTTATGTGAAACAGGTAAAATAATGTAGTAAATACCAAAATGTTTATGTGTATATGAGTGTGTGTGTAGCTAGGAATAATCGATGACTTTACCTGTATCTTTATATTTAATCTTCTGAACAACTCAGTGAGAGAAATAAAATTAATTGTATTTATTGACAAGGAAACAGAGGTGCAAGCTTGTACGTTTACAAAGCAGTGAAGCTGTATTGCCACTTATGGCCTTCTAACTCCAAAGCCATTTTTCCTAGCAACTATTTTCTTCCTGGTTTCTTTACTTCTTTCTCATACTTAACAAAAATATATGAAGAAATGTATGTGCCAGGTATGTTTCCATGTATACTAGAGAATATTTCAAAGTTCTGTCTGTATAAACTTTATGTCTATGTTGAAACAGACAAAAAGCAAGCAGAGATATAGTGTTTTCTAAGGTAGTGATAAATCTATGAAGGAAATACCCAAAATCAAGGATACTGAGAATGAAAGATGTTGATAATGAGTGAGAATAGAGACCAGGATGTTATTGCAATATGGGGATCTGGAAGTTTAAAAGTTGATGTTGTTCCTAGGGCACTGACAGTTTTATTAAACTCTCTAAACTCTATTAACTCTCTGTAAGAAATATATATTTGTTAGCAGAATCCCTTAGTTGTTTTCTGCCATTCGTTCAAAGATCCTGCTTTTTTTATATAGCAATGTAGGCATTTGTTGTGAGAATCTGTTAAAAAGAAATGTTTATGAGATATTTCAAAAATCATGAGATGAATGTATTTAAAGAGCACTTTATGTATTTATGTTTTAAGTAGGTATAGATCTTGCATTTGAATAGAACATCTTTTTAGGAACAAGAGTACATGTTTTTGAAAGAGAAAGGAAATTAGATGGAAGAGAGAGGGCCAGTGAGAATTTGGAAGAGAATTAGTAAGGAAAAATTGTGAATGGAAGCACCATGTGAAACCTTCAGGTCCACAATAAAAGAAATCTTAATTTTGTTTGATTCAGAAGTATAAAAACTGTGAAATAATTCAATACAAATGAACGAGTAGTTTAAGAATAAATGGCAGCAGATCAATTAACAAATTTTTGCTGCATTCAGAAGTCTTCTCCCTTCCCCCTAGTAATTTGATTATCATTGTAGTTTATTTCAGTATTTTCCTTACTGACTTTCACAGAATGAATGGTATAAGTAACTTCAAAAAACAAAACTAAACAGAAAACAAATCTGTGCGTGTGAAGATTTCACAACTTATTTCTTTGTTCACAGTTAGACATGTAATGGAATCACTTGGTCCTGTTTGCAGGGAGTTTAATGAGTTGGACAGGAGCATGAGATGGAAAGAAAATATTTAGTTTGATAGGGACTGGATGTGGAGAAGCAAGAGTTGTACTGAAAGACAGCTGACTCAGTCTTATGAACCATCTTTACCACCTCCAAAGACTAGAGGTGAAATTGAGTTGGCTGCTTCCTGGATGTAAATGAGCAAGAAATTCAATAAAGGACCTAGGGCGGGAGAAGTTTTTATTACTCTGACTCTGCTGATTTCATTCAGTATTGCTAAAGGAGGAAATGCTTTGACTAACCATTCTATTTCTCTGAGAGAAAAGATTTCTTTCCTTCTGATTTTGTTTAAGAGAAAATGCTCCATTGATTTTTCCCCCCCTTTATTACTATTAGTAAACAAGTGGTCATTCAGCACAGCAGCTGTAGTACAGATTTGTGTAAGAACAAACAAACAAACAAACAAACAGACAAACAAACACAAGTGGAGTGAGACAGTTTTACCAGACAATTAAATTTGTTTTCATGTTCCTCTCATTCTGATTTCTTCATGCCCAACTCTAGGTGACAATGGGTAAAAGTGTCCATTAGAATGTTAGCTCCAGGTGTGTAGAAATTATTTTTTGGTTCATGTCACCAGTGAATGGAGAAGCTCCTGGTATACAATAGATGCACAATACAAGTTTTTAAGTGGACAGTTGAACTAACATCACCTACTATGTTTCAAAATAATGTGCTGGAAGGGCCTAGTATAATCCCTGATACATAGACAAGCACTCAGTTAATTTTAATTTTTTCCTTCTATTCTTATCTTTCCTTTTTCCTCGGTCATAATGAAAGAGTTGATCAAATCAGCAAATTTTCATAGGAATGTAAGAAGAGATATGGGTTA
The DNA here is from genome assembly GCA_004027295.1 of Dolichotis patagonum. Taxonomy (NCBI): domain Eukaryota; kingdom Metazoa; phylum Chordata; class Mammalia; order Rodentia; family Caviidae; genus Dolichotis; species Dolichotis patagonum. The sequence continues at coordinate 242,152 of PVJX010000336.1, read as the reverse complement.
GGTGTAAACTTTAAAGCAAACAGCCAGTAGGCTCAGTGAAAAGAATTATACTTCAGGGAATATATGCAAACACAATATTACATATTTAAACCAACCTTCCCGAAAGACAAAATTTGATTCCCTATGTTCTTATCTATCAATTTTTTTTGAAAAATGCAATGAATAATGAACAGAGGGAGTTTGGGATTGGTTTTCTAGGTGGGGAAATTTTACCACCAGTGTCGTGAACTCTTGAGAATATTGTAGAATCACACAGACTTTGGAACATAAATGACAATAGAACATAAATATGGACTTTAGATATCACTGGATATTTTAACACTATGAGCCATTACCAGGTAATATTTAACAGGGGTTTGGAAACAAGGCTCTGTTTAGATTACTGCATCCATAATGACCTTGAATATTTGACAGGCAGAGTGGGCAACTTGCCAGCCTCATATTGTGAATTTATCTGACTTTGTAATTTATAGGCAAAGATAAGGCATGAAGATAGCAGTAGGCAAGGTCAACATAAGAAGTTTGCTTTCTTTTCTTTTTCTCTTTTGTTTGTTTTTACAATAAGTGAACAGAATGAGCTGCAACTTGTGAGGGTAAAAATGTGAGGGTAACAAAATCTATACTCCTTTTCTACATTGTCTTTCAAATATATGGATTATTTCTTCACAATGTGTTGGAAAAATTTCAGGCAAATTGCCTCATAGTAGTTATTTCCTTTAAGAAAGTGCTATAGTAGCAAGCTTGAATGGCCTTCAAAGGCTTGATCTCCAGGCTGGTATTATTAGGAGATGGTGGAACATTTAAGAGAGGAGCTCGAGGGAGGTACTTAGGTCATTGGAGGGAATGAGCTAGAAGGGCATTTTGCAATTCTGTCACATTCTTCTTCCTCTTCTTTGGTTCCTGGCCATACAGGGCATGATTTTTGTTCTACCACATGCTTTTACCAGATTGTGGTGCTTGCCACAGGTCCAACCAATCATAGGCTGGAACTCCCAAAAGTGATAAGCCAAAATAAACCTTTCTAAATTGATTATTTCAAGTATATTGTTATACTGGTGGAAAGCTAACACAGAAATGCAAAGATCTCTCTTGGGGTCCATGTTAATAAGTAGAATATATAATCTAGTGTAATAAAACTTTGCCCTTCTTTCAAAGTTAATTTCTTCTGTCCTCCAATTTTGGTCCCTTCAGTGTGGAAGGTTGACAATGTGAAGAATCAGGTGTTTCTTCTATTTCTCTGTGTTTTCCCCCTCCCACTTTTTCATTAGCTGTCCTTTGGCTTCTTTACAGTTTTTGGTTGCTGGAGAAGAGGTCTTTCATAGTTGATAAAATGTGATCTTGAGATGGTATCTTCTGGGAGTTTCACTTTTCCAAGTCTGTTTCTTCCTCTCCTGGGTGGTGAGTTTATTTGTGGTTCTTTAGAACCTTTCAACTATTGTAGTTTTTTTCTAAAAAATGTATTTTAATTGAGAAAATTTTGAATGTATTTATGGTATAGAATGTATTGTTTTGAAATATATATGCATTATGAAATGTCTAAGTCAACCTGATTAACATGGGCATTATTTACTATTTCTGTCTTTTTTTCTTAGCAATTTTAAAAAATATAATACATAGTTTTTTGATTGTAGTCACCATGTTACATGTTATCTCTCTTGAGCATACTTCTCCTGTTAAGTGGAATTTTGTGGCTTTGATTTAGCAGTTCCCTACCTACTTTACATGAGGCACCAGTTTCATGGAAGAAAATTTTCCTAATCTGACAGAAGGTGGATCTCAGGTGGTAAGGTGAACAATGATGAGGGACTACAAATACAAAAGTTGGGAAAGGAAAGGTTTATTTTTTACAGTGTTTGGAGGTTTTAGTCCATACTCAGTTGGCTCCAAGGCAGGGTGACATGGCGAGGCCGCACTTCATGGCGGCTGCAAACCGCAAGTGGATACCGGCAAAAGAGAGAGACACACCTTCTTCCTGCCATTACATCATATCCTGGATCCACCCCCTAGAAGGGTGTAGCACTGACACCATCAATCCAAGCACTAGACAATGAACCAGTCACAAATGTACAATGCAAATACATGAGGTCTGGGGCCCACGGACATAAACCATGACATTACACCCTTGGCCCCCAGAGACTCATGTATTACCTTTATATAAAAGACATTTACTCCATCTCCAAGAGTTGCCAAAGTCCTGACATTTTCAGCATTGCTGAGAAGTCCAAGTCCCAAGTCTCCTCCAATATCTATGGCAAACTCTTAATGTAACCCCCTGTACAAGTGAAATAAGGTTAACATTTCTGAAATGCAAAGGCACAAAATAAACATCATCATTCCAAAAGTTACAAACGGGGGAATATAAAGCATTGGGAACAAAGCAAGTCCAACATCCAGCAGGGCGAACATTAAGTCCTAGTGTTCCATGCTCAACATTTGAAGCAACCTGGTTGCAAGCTCCAAAAGGCTTGGGTGATTCCACCCCCACGGCACTTCCAGGGATTTCAGCTCCCGCAGCTTTTTAAAAAACCTTTTCTGCTCAGTTTTTGCAGCTTTCCTTGGATGATCCACATTCTTGGCTTTTCCAAACTTTTCGGGTTTCCACTGCACCTTTGGCTTTACCCTTACATCTTTATATATTGCCCTCTCAGGGGCACACTGCTTGGCCTCCCAGACCCTTTGCAATCAAGGTGGAAGCCTTTTTAACCTCAGAATTTGTGCATTTTTCTTTTACCTAAAATCAGCACCATGTGGATGCCGCCAAGGTCTGCTGCCAGCTGGAGCAGTAGCCAGGCTTTTCTCTCTCTTGGCTGTAGGGGTCGATTGCCTAGATCGCTGGACTCTGTGAACTCGATTGTGAAGAAAAGCTTTTTTATGTTGTCACCATTCTGGAACCTCATATGGCTGCAGCCATTTTGGAACCTCATGAGGCCTCCCATGCCATTCTGGAGCATGGTGCTCTGAAGCTTTCTCATCTGAGAAAATTCTTTCACCTTTGCAGTTTGGAGGCTGCAAAGGGTGAAGACCCGTTGCTTCCTGGGATGCTAGTGGCCATCTTTTTTATCTCTCTGTTTCTTCTCAGCAATCAAAGTCTCCACACTATCTTTATAATCCACAGCTTTACTGGAGTTTTCCTTCTGGCCAAACTCACAGTGTTTTAAATTATCCTGCTGGGCTCTTTGTTCTTGATTAGCAACATAAAGCTGGCTAAAAGCCCCCAACAATAGCCATGCCACAGCCTCAATGTTTGACTGCCTTGAAATTTCCTTTGCCAGATTAATCAGTCCATTACCCTTAATCTCAGTCTCAGGCAAAGTCTCTGGGCATGAGCAAAATGCAGACAAACTTTCTGTCAAGCCATAACACACACCATAGGGAGCCTAACAACCAATACAGTCCTCCTTCTCAGCAGAAACCTCCCAAGCCTCGTCTTTACCATCAGGCTTTCTAGCCTTCTGGTCTCCTGAGCTCTGACCAGAATCTCCTCTACAGAACAACCTAAGTTGCTCCAGCTTTGTGCATCCAGGCGACATGTCCGGACCTTTCCAAACTCTGCTCACAAGCCATTTCCAAAGCCTCTTGAAAAACATGGTCAGGTATAGTCATAGCAATGACACCACTCTTGGTACCAAATTCTGTCTTAGTTACTTTTTTACTCATCGCTGAGACAAAATACCTGATGCCCAAAGTTGGGAAAGGAAAGGTTTATTTCTTATAGTTTTTGGAGGTTTCAGTCCATACTCAGTTGGCTCCAAGGCAGGGTGGCATGGTGGGGCTGCACTTCATGGTGGTTGAAAACCGCAAGTGGAAACCGGCAAAAGAGAGAGACACACCTTCTTCCTGCCATCACATCACATCCTGGCTCCACCCCCTAGGAGGGTGTGGCACTGACACCATCAATCCAAGCACTAGACAGTGAACCAGTCACAAATGTACAATGCAAATACATAAGGCCTGGGGGACACTGACATAAACCATGACATTCTGGGAATATGCCTAGAAGTGGAATAGCTGGGTCAAATGGGACTTCCAAACCCAGCTTTTTGAGGAATCTCCAGACTGATCTCTACAGTGGTTGCACCAGTCTATACTCCCACCAACAGTGCAGAACAGTTTCTTTTTCCCCACAGCCTCTCCAGCACTTGTTGGTAGTTTTTTTTTACACTGGCCATTCTTTCTGGAGTGAGACGGAATCTCAGTGTGGTTTTAATTTGCATTTCTCTAATGACTAATGATGATGAACATTTTTTCATGTATTTATTTTCCATTTGTATTTCTTAATCTGAGAACTGTGTATTCATTTCAGATGCCCATTTTTGGATTGGGTCTTTGAATTTCAAGGGTCTGATTTTTTTAAATTCTTTATAAATTCTAGACAGAAGTCCTTTGTCTGAGGGACAGTTCACTAAGATTTTTTCCCAACTTTTGGGTTTTCTTTTCACTCTGCTGGAAATCTCTTTTGACATACAGAAACTCTTTAATAAGATGTGGTCCCAGTTATTGATTCTGGGAAGTATTTCCCGTGCAGTTTGATTCTTGTTCGTGAATTCTCTACCTGCCTATGTCTTCAAGATTTTTATCTACTTTGTCTTCCAGCAGATTTAGTGTTTCTGTTTAATATTTGGGTCTTTGATCCATTTAGATTTTAGTTTAGTACATGGTGATAGGCATGGGTCTAGTTTTAGTCTTCTGCATATGGACAGACAATTTTTCCAGCGCAATTTGTTAAAGAGACTGTTGTTCTTCAGGTGAGCATGTTTGGCCGCTTTATCAAACATAAGGTGGTTGAGTGTGTTTGTGGTTGTGGTTGTACCTTCCAAAATATTCCACTGATCTTCAGATCTGTTTTTATTCCAGAACCATGTTGATTTTATTACAGTAGTTTTGTAGTATAACTTCAAGTCAGGATTGTGATGACTCCTGCCTTGCCTTTGCTGCTTAGAATTGGCTTTGCTCTTCTAGGTCTCTTCTGGTTCAGATGAATTTTAGGAGTGATTTCTTTAGATTTATGAGGTATGTTAGTGGTATTTTGATTGGGATTGCATTGAATCTGTATAATAACTTTGGGAGAATGGCCATTTTCACAATATTTATTCTTCCTATCCATGAACAAGGGATGTCTTTCCATTTTCTGAGGTCCTCTTCGATTTCCTTTTTCAGGGTATTATAATTTTCCCTGTATAGCTCTTTTACTTCTTTTGTGAGATTGATTCCTAAGTATTTCATTTTTTTGGATGCTAGTGTGAAGGTTGTGGCTTCTCTTATTTCTCTCTCAGTACTTTTGTCATTAGTGTATAGGAATGCTACTGATTTTTGAGCATTGACTTTGTATCCAGCTACATTGCTGAATTTATTTATTACATCTAGGAATCTTTCAATGGCATTTTGGAGGTCTTCTATGTAAAGTACCATGTCATCTGTAAATAATGATACTTTAACTTCCTCTTTTCCTATCTTTACTCCTTTTACTCCTCTCTTGTCTAATTGCTCTGGCTAGTATTTCCAGTACTATGTTGAATAGGAGCGGTGATAAGGGACATCCTTGTCTTGTGCCTGATTTTAAGGTAAAGGCTTTCAGTTTTTGGCCACTTAATATGATGCTGGCTGTTGGTTCATCATAGACGGCCTTTATCATATTGAAGTAAAGACCCTCTATTCCAATTCTCTGTAAGGTTCTTATCATGAATGAGTGTTGGACCTTATCAAAAGCTTTTTCTGCATCTATAGAGATGATCATGTGGTTCTTATTTTTGGCTCTATTGATATGGTGGATTACATTTATTGATTTATGTACATTGAACCATTCCTCAATTCCTGGGATGAGTCCCACTTGGTCATGGTGTATAATCTTCTTGATGATTTGTTGCATCTTGTTTGTCAATATTTTATTGAGAATTTTTGCATCTATGTTCATTAGGGAGATTGCCCTATGGTTCTCTTTTTTCACTGAGTCTTTCTCAAGTTTTGGTACTAGAGTAATATTTGCTTCCCGGAATGACTTAGGAAGAATTGCTTCCTTTTCAATTTCATTGAAGAGTTTCAGGAGTGTTGTTATTAAGTCTTCTTTGTATTTCTTGTAGAATTGTGCAGTGAATCCATCTGGGCCTGGGCTCTTCTTTGTTGGTAAGGACTTAATTACATTTTCAATTTCATTAATAGAAATTCGGTTACTCAGCAGTTTTACATCTTCCTGACCCAGCTTTGGTAGTTCATATGTATCTAGGAATCTGTCCATTTCTTCTATGTATCGAAACTATGAGAGGTTTTTGAAATAAGTGTTTATTATCTTCTGTATTTCCACTATGTCTGTAGTAATTTCACCTTTTTCATTCCTTATTGCATGAATTTGAGTTTTTTCTTTCATTTTTTAATGAGGTTGGCTAGGGGCTTATCAATTTTATTTATCCTTTCAAAGAACCAACTCTTTGATTCATTGATTCTTTGTATTGTTTTCTTAGTCTCTATTGTATTAATTTCTGCTCTGATCTTCATAATTTCCTCCTTTCTTTTGGTTTTGGGCTTAGCTTGCTCTTCGTTTTCTAGATGTTTGAGTTGTAGCATCAGGTTGTTTGTTTGTGTTCATTCTGTCTTCCTGATGTAGGAACTCAGTGCAATAAATTTTCTTCCGAGGACTGCTTTCATTGCATCCCACAAATTCCGGTGAGTGGTGTTTGTATTTTCATTTGCTTGTTGATGTTGTTTAATTTCTTCTTTAATTTCCTCTGCTGAAGAGTGTACTATTCAGTTTCCATGTGTTTGTGTGGTTTTTGCAGTTGCTTTTATCATTAATTTCTAGTTTCATGGCACTATGATCTGATAACATGCATGGGATCATTTCAATGTTTTGCATTTACTTAAATATGTTCTGTGGGCTAGTATATGATCTATTTTAGAGAATGTCCCATGTACTGCTGAGAAGAATGTATATTCTGCTGTTGTTGGATGGAACACTCTGTGTATGTCTATCAAGTCCATTTGTTCACAGGTGTGATTCAGTTGTGTTATTTCTTTGCTGGTTTTCTGTCTAGTTGACCTGTCCCTTTGTGTCAATGCTGTGTTAAGGTCTTCTGTTATAATTGTGTTATTGCTTATTTGATTTTTCATTTCTGTTAATACTTGCTTTGTATAGCTGGGTGCTCTAGAATTTGGTGCATATATATTTAGGATTGTTATCTCTTCCTCTTGAAGTTTTCCCCTAACTAGTATGTAGTGACCTTCTTTATCTCTTTGAATCATTCTTGGTTTGAAGTTCACATTGTCTGCAAACAGAATAGCTATCCCTGCTTTTTTTTTTTTTTTGGTTTCCTGTTGCATGAAGTATTGTTTTCCATCCTTTGACTTTCAGTCTATGAGTTTCTTTTTGGGTTAGATGGGTTTCTTGTAGACAGCATATGGTTAGATGTTGTTTCTTGATCCATTCTGCCAGTCTGTTTCTTTTGATTGGTGAGTTGAGGCCATTTACATTAATGGTTATAACTGTTATATATTGGATTATTGTTGACATATTATCTTTCTGCTGTTGTATCTTTACGTTTCCATTCTGTTTGTCTGCCTTGCTTAGTGGTTTTTTCCTACGTGTATCTAGAATGTTTTTCAGTATTCTTTGTAGGGTTGGTTTGGTGTTCATGAAGTTTTTCAGCTGTTCTTTGTCATGTCATGTCCACCCATTGTGAAGGAGATTTTTCAGTGTGGGTTGGAAGTGGTTTTCCTTTAGGATCTGAAATACTTCACTACATGCTCTTCTTGACTTCAATGTTTGTATTGAGAAGTCTGCTGTGATTCTGATAGGGTTTCCTTTATACGTGATCTGTCTTTTCTCTCTAACAGCTTTTAGTATTCTGTTCTTATGGTGGATTTCTGGGATGGTGACTATTATGTGTCTGGATGTAGTCCTATTTTGGTTATGGCTATTTGGAGTTCTATATGCTTCATTAATCCATATGTCAGTTTCCATTCTCATGTTTGGGAATTTTTCAGCTATTACTTCTGTAAATATCCCTGTTGATATCATTTGTGCTGTCCCCTTCTTTTTCACTTATCCCTATTAATCTTATGTTATTTTTTCTCTGCATCATCTTGCAGCTGTTGAATTCTTGTTTCCTGATTCCTTATTATTTTTAAAAGATCTTTCCTTTCCTTTTCACTAGCTGCAATCTTATCTTCGAGGTCTGAAATTGTATCTTCACTTTTGTTGAGGCGGTTTTGGCAGCTTTCAATAGAATTTTGATTTCCTGTGTATCTCTTTGAATCTGCTTCATGCATTCTGTTTGTTTCTTATAGTGTTCATTCAGGGATTTTATCTGTTTCCTTCGTTCCTCCAGTTTTTTAGCTGTGTCTTCACTAGATGTGTTCACTATTTCTTTCACTACTTTTATCATTTCTTGTTTTGCCCGGGCAATTATTTCTAATTTGAATTTCTCCATAGCTTCCCCTAGTTGCTTCTTTATTTCAGTTGATATCATTTCAGTCATTTCAGGTGTATGGCTTCTATTTTCTTCTATGTACATGGCTCCTAGGCTTTCTTGGGATGGGCTGGAGATTTTAGATTGCCTTTTGATCTTTTGTTTTGTCATTTTCTTATATTTCCTTGTTTTAAGCGGTGTTCCAAAGCTTCCCTGGGTGTGCTACAAATCATCTCCTGCACTCTCAGCTCCTATGGCTCATGCGGTCCTAACTCCCCTGTAGGTTTATGGCTCCCTGAATTGAAAGATAGAAGCTGGGCATGGTGCACTGAGGCCCATGGAACCTCTGGGGCTCAGTCCCATTTCCCTAAGGGCTGAATAGGAACTCAACTGCTGGGAGTGCAGGTCTTAAACTCTGAGGCATCACCTGTTTTCAAACTGGTGCTTGGTGTTTTCTTGTGACCCTTGGTGGGCTCCAAGGGGTTGAGCCATTACCACTTCTTCCTCTCCAAGCCCAGGCCATGGATTATGGCCTAGCAATTGGTGGCATCTGCTTTGACCAACACCTCAACTGCCAGGATGCTTGGAATACCTGTCCTCCTTCCAGGCCTGCATAGATTTTTTTCTTTGATCTGTAGTATCCAGTTGTTTATGTTCCATCCTATGAATGTGCCTTTCCATAGCAGTTCTGTCTGGGGCAGGATTCTTGCTTTATAGTCACATTTAGCCTATCAGGAGAAGACACAGTGGCCCTCCAGAATTTAAGTACAGTTTACTTCCCAACACCAGCTCTGCACCACGCAGCCACTTGGCTACATTCAGCTCGCCTCTTGGCTACACACTTTTTCATAAAATAGAAGAGAACAAAGTCAGGCCTAACTCTCTTTTGTTTCTCTTCAAATTCTCTTCCTGCCCTTGATGGTATGAAGAGAAAAAGTGTTATAGCCCTCCAATAACACATTTCAAGGAAATTTTTCTTCTCTTTTCCTTTTTCTCTTTCATGCAGTCCAAGTTATAGGGTTAGTGATAAAATAGGTTTATTCCTTTAATATGCTTATGGGTTACTTGGATATGCTATCCACATCCAAGATCTGATGTAGTAGGACTTTGTTGTGGCCCAGAATTCTGCATTTTTAGCCTTGGAGGGCAATCTTGTTGCTGGTTCATGTACCACACTGATTACCCATTATAGAGAATATATTTATTTCTATCTTTAAGCCACAATCAAAACTACAAGTTTAAATCAGCATGCTTTCAAATGTTAAATGGGCAAACATTGGTCAGCAAAACATTCCAGTTATTGCTATACCATGGAAATTATTTTTTGTGCAGCTGCACTATCAGCAAGTCAGATAAACTTCTCTGAATGTCTTCTCTGAGTTCAGAATGTATATAAAGGCTAGGGAGATTGCTGTGTTGGGATATCTAGATAGGCTTGTAGGTCATTCTTTTAACTATCCCCTACTTTCTGCAATGTTAGCACTAAAGATATGAGGGTAGTGACCAATGCATTTCCTGAGTCAGTATTACGCACAGAGGCTTCTAATATGGTTATAGTGTGTGTCACATTTTAAGTTACAAATTTAAACATAGATTAAAAGATTTCTCTCTGACCTGTAAAGCAATTATATTATCATTGCTAGGTGAGAATCCTCACAATATGAAGGATCATGCTGCATTACAAAGGATCAGTTATAGGTAACTATAGAATAAATGAATGAATTATGGTAGATTTTTGAATGGCAGTCTATACCAAACATTATATTATGTTATGTAAAATATCAACGCTCTGTGAGTTATCTCTGTCTTCCTAGTGTTTATGGTTTATTTGTGGAGAGAAAATTTAGTTCTCCTTTTCTCTGGAATTACAAATGGGACCAAAGCTAAATATAAAAAGAGTTAAATGCTTCTAAGATTTACAGAATTGGGAGCAGTTTAGTGGGAGGGTATATTAGAAGAATTTATTGGAAGGACTTGCTTCTCTATTGATCACCAACTTACCCCTTCAGGTGGGAAGGAAATTAGAGAATTGTCATTTCCTCTTTCTTAAGCTAAGGAAATAAAGCAGTCAGTGTAGGGAGAATGAAAGAATCAATGATTTTCCTTCAAAAAGGGAAAAATGACAGATTTATTCAGCTATTGGACATACATTGCCTTGAAAAACCTCCAAACTTGCCAGTATTATTAAAACATAGGGAAGGAGAATTAGAGAGAAATGGCATGGTGAGAAATTCCTAAGAAGAAATGGATGCAGGAAATATCCCACATCTAAGTTTCAGGTTCAATATGTGTCTCATCCTAGAATAATGGCACAGGAAGCTACAATCTTTATGGAACCAGTGATTTAGGGATGGAAAAGGCCACAGGAAACACAGTGATGTTGCTTGAATCCACTAGCTGGGGTTCAACTGCAAGTAGTGCTCATATTTTACAAGGTTCGACCAAAGTCCAGAGGAGCTGCATGGGACATACATGCATTTGTGTCTCACGAGAACAACATTCATGGTCCACTGAGAGAATGGCTGCTTACTTAGTAAAGTAAGATATTCATCCTTTTAAAATTTCTTCCTCTTTCTTACTGCTATAGATTTAAAGACTTAATACTTAGAACCTTCAACCCCAAATTCTTGTGTCAAAATGTTCCTCCCAGTGTGATGGCATTGGGAGGTAAGGTCTTCAGGAGGTGATTAGGTCATGACGTTGGGGCCTCCTGATTACATTAATGTCATTGTCATGGGACTGGGTTAGTTACTCCAGGGATATGAAGGAAAACTTTGGCTGAATTTTTTTCTGTCTCATGGATGCTCCCTTGCCCCTCTGCTATGGGATGATCTTAATCCGGTGCAGCCCCTCGATCTTGATCTTCTTAGTCTAGCATTGTGGGCAAAAATCAAACAAACAAATAAACAAAAATTTTTCTTTGTTTTAATAATTTAACTGGTTTGCAGTATTTTGTTATAACATCAGAAAATAGACTACGATACCCATACTACTCCTGAGTTTGTTTTCTGCTATTATAGCAAAGTTCTTAAGGTTTGGTACTGTCCAAGAAAAGAGGTTAATTTAGTTCACAGTTCCAGAGACTCAAACGCACAGCATTAGCATGTGTTTTGGGTTAGGTAAGAGTCCCCCTGACTACATTATAATATCACAGATGGCATCAGGATAGGAAGGTGTGTAAGAGAGAGATAACATGGTTAGATAGGAAGCCAGAGAGCAGGAGAAAGCTAGTCTTGCTTTTCTTATAACAGTTTGCTGTCTTGAGATCTAATTTTGAAAGAGCAGCATTAATCCTTGCCTTCAAAGACCTAATTATCTTCCACCATGCCTCACCGCTGAAACTTTCAACTGCCTCTCAACATTGTCACACGAAGCCCAAACTTCAAACACTGAAACACTTGAGGGAACAAACCACATCAAAATAATAGCAAGTACCTTATTTATTGTGTCTCTCAAATTGTACTAGCTTTGATCATTGTCTTAGTTGCTTTGCTCACTGCTAGGAAAAAAATAACTGACACTCAAAATTTAAAGGAGGAGAGGATTATTTGCACTCATATTTCAGTCCATGGTTGGCAAGCTCCCAACAAGAAACAGAGTGGCAGAGAGGTGTGGCAGAAGATAAACTGTTCCTGTCATGTTAGTGGGAGCAGAGTAAAGGGAGGACCTGGGAGAGAGATACACCTTTCCAGGCCATGACCTCAGTGACCCACACCCTAACAGCAAGTCAGCTATAAGCCTGCATGATTCACTCACCTTGGCTGAGAGAGTAAGGTAGTATATGTGCAAATACTAACCTGTGTATGATGCATATTTATAAAGATTTGTATATGCCATCCTTTGTGTACACACTGCACTAAGCCTGAGCTCAATTGATGCCCACAACATGATTAATACAACATGAATTATTCCAGACACATTCCCTTGTTTATTTGTAAACTTCTACTTTCAAGGATGAAAAATATTGTTTTCATCATCTCTCTTTCATTGACTTGTTTAATTTTCATATGCATATATGACAATTACTTTATATATCTTTAATAATCTATATGCATGTTCAACTGACACGATGCAGTTGGGCATGGTGGCATACACCTATAATTCCAGTGCTCAGGAGGCTGAGGCAAGAGAATCACCATGAATTTGATGCTGGCCTGGGTTACATAAGTGAGTTCAAGGTCATCCTGCACCACAGAGTGAAAACCTGCCTCAAACAAAAAATTTCACTATGCAATTTCATGTGTACTGAAAGTGTCCTAACAGAATATCTAATAGAATATTCCTAATTCCTCCTTCCTGTCTTTCATGTTCAGGAGCATAAAACCCATGAAAATGCAGAGGACACCCTAATACAATGACCATTTAGACTTTATTCCTCTTACGCTAGCCTACACTTGGTATCTAGTAGTTTTTTAAAATTAATCATTATATTCCATTTGATATGGAATCAATTGAATCATCTATCAAAGAATAAATGCAATCTTGCTTAGAATGTTAGAGTACTGGCTTGGATTTAGCTCAGCGGTGTAAGCATCTGCCTGGCGAGTGCAAGGTCTTAAGTTCGACCTTAGATATATAGAATATATAGATATATATAGATGATATAGATATAGATATAGATAGATATAGATATAGATATAGATATATACCCATTGAATATGTATAATTATTAATTGTCAGTTTAAAAGTTACAAAAGTAGAAAAATAGATTAGGGCTGGGGTTATAGCTCAGCAGCACAATTGCCAGCCTGGAAAGTACAAAGTCCTGAGTTCAGTTTCCACCACTAAGAAAAAAAATTTAAACAAAGATAAGAAATTATCATTTAAGTGCTTCTATCAGTTTTTGTTTCATTGACTTCTGCTCCAGATGAGTAGATCTTAGCGACAGCTCCTTGAACTCATCTCTCTTTAAATTTCAGGGCAGATATTTATCTTAAAACCACAGTTCTCTAATGTACCCAAGAAAAGTCATTAATTGAAATGTTCTGAAGCTTTTTCTTGTTGTAAGATGGAAGTAATAGTGTTCAAGCTTGTTGCATATTGGTACTGAGTTTGAAAATCCAAATTACTTGACTTTTAGTAATTACAATCTCATTTGGTACTTTGGATAAAATTAAATTGTTAATTTCTATCATCAGTTGTAATGGTAATGTATTCTAACAAATTTCATGGAACAGTACCAGTTAGTTTTTAGAAACATTTCTTCTCTCTTTCTTTTTTAAAATTAGTTTTATTTATATACTTTTGTTATATATAATGATCACATTCATTGTAGGAAATTTGTGTATAATATATATTGACTTTTGCCCATTTCCCTCCCCTTTTGATTCTACAACTATATTAGCTTTCTAATGACACTGATAAAATTCTTTTCCTTTAACTTAAAAAAATTATCAGCATTTTAGACAATTCACTCTTTCTTGTTTCTTAGCTTGTAACAACAATAGGCCCTCTAATCATACAATACTATTTAATTAATATAAATACTAAGATAACTTTGGTCACTGTATTACTTTTAATAGAATAGAATACTAAACAATGTTGCTGTAAAAATATTCCCTAACTTTCAAATTTTTTTATACTTCATTAAGTCTCTTTATTAAGGTTTTAATGTGAATATTTAGTCAATTAGGAAAATGATTAAACCTAATCTTTGTTTTGTGGCACCATGACAAAATGCATACATATAGATATGTATGGAGATTAGGTTGGGCAAGTTATATAAGCCCTCTCTGCCTCTATTTCTTCTCTTGGAAAAGAGGAATTATTACAATAAATCTGAGCTGTTTTTGTGAGAATTAAAATGAGTTACTGTAAATAAAGTCTCTAGATAAGAGTTTGACATATACCTAGCACTAAATAAATGGTAATTCTTATTGTTACTTTTGTCAGTTCAGTTATCTTTACTTGCTGTTTTGGATTAACTCTATAAATGGTTAAAACTGGAATGCGCTTGAAAACTGTATCATTCAGGATTTACACTGAATCCACAAGCAGACTGAAAACTGAATTTGACTTTCAGAGGTTTGTTCATTAAACTATTTTAAAATTATTTTTAAATAATTAAAGGCCTATTGAAGGTCACACAAATCTAGTTTCTCAGACTCTATTATTTTTGTTAAATTACATTGCCATTCTCCTTCCACATTTGACTTACCTGATTAGTGCTAGAAAAACCTTTGAATTTTCAGCCTCTGATTTAATGTATTCTTATTCAATGAAGACGCAACTGGCTTCCAGACAGATTATTAAAAAGCCCCAAAGTTGTCTTCAAACTGAAAGCAAGATCTGAGGTTCTGCTTCCTAGTCCAACACTATTCCCATGCATCAAGGTGTCTACTTTGGTTGGAATTGCTTAGATCAAGTGAGTCTTTAGGAATAATAAAATGAAAGGCCTAAAATCAGTCAGCCATATGGTGATTAAGCTTCAGAAGGGAAAGAGTGTAAATTCTTGAGTACACAATTATCATCACTTTTGGAAATGACAAAAGCAAAACTAAGCAGGCATACTTAGGGTGTGTGGCAGTGTTCACACTGCTGCCCTCCCCCCATTATATGCATGTGTCAAGAAACTATCTAGAGGTGTTTTTCCTAAGTAATCTTGCATATATTCAAACTATGATAGCAACTTCAGCAATCCTTTCTGAAACTTTTGTGAAGGTTTTAATTCGCGGCTTGTCTTTGTGCTGTCTTTAAAAGAAGTGAAACTAAAATTGTGTGACACTAGAGCATCATAATAAGAAACTATTCTGGGAGCAGACATGGTAGCAACACTGAAATCATTTCCACAAAATGTAACTGAGAGTAAAATGATATAATTAATTTTAACACTCTGTCTGATAAAAAAGATGCAATGTGAAACACATAAATTTTAAAAAGTGGGTAAGTTTAATTTTATTTAAAATGAGGTGAGTATTTTTAGTGTGAATTAAATTTTGGAATAATAATATTCTACTCCATCTTCCCTCACATTTCTTTCATGAAGTCAAGAAAGAAAATAAGACAGTAACCTGACTCACTGTCAGCTCAGTGGGAACTTTTAATTAGAAGCTCTCCTCCAGGAAGAGTGAGAAAAAAAGGTGACAGTCTTATCTCTTGACACATTGGAATCTAGAACTTCCTGTAGAATGCTTGTTTACTCTCAGTGGGTCACAAATAAAATCTATTATTTCCTGCAATCACCCAATTAGAATGTGGTCCTCAAGAAGAAATTCTGCTATTTTGACTTCAAGTTCACTACTCATTCCCAAACTTATAAAAACTTATTAATCACTTGAAATACTTGATGAAGAAAGATCTCTGTTTGTAGAATGCCCAAGGCAGGTTTCTGGATATGTAGGTTAGTGAGATACTCACATATTTCTTAGAGTAGATACCAGTTAGAGAGCTTAGGTTAGGTGCTAATCAGATTGGGAAAGCAAGCAGGCCACAACCATGCAAATTTGAATGAAGGAGAAAGATTTATGAGAAAAAAGAGTATGAACCTCACTAAAGTGAAAGTTTATTCATTTATTACTTTCAGAAACAGATTTTTAGCACCTAATATGTGCCAGATATTGTTCTATGTCCATTGTTCTGAATTGTTGTAAAATGTCTTAAAGGATATTTGCTACTATTTGGAGATGTTTGAACATGCAAAGTGGGAGTTGCTACTGAGTAAAGCTCAGGGGTGCTACCAAATATCCTACAATGTATCCACAAACTATACAATGTATAGTTCACCCTACAACGTTCTTTCAAATAAGTATCTGGGCCAAAATAGCAATAGTGTTAATCCTAGGAAATCTTATTCTGGATATTAGTAGTGATATAGGAGAATGAAACTCCGACCTACTATGTCCGAGTTCGTGTTCTCTAAAATTGAAGAATGAATTTTAGGAACAACAGAAGTGAAGGGTGGAATATCTTTATTGAGAGAAAGCTTCTGTCTGGAGAGAGACAGAAGGGGGTCCCGAGCAGTCCCAGGACTGTCTTTTCCAGGGACTTTTATAGAGTAAAAAACCATGGGTTCAAGGTGGGGGAAGACTGGGAACTACAAAGCAGATGGGCATGAGGTGGGACATAATTATAGTTAGTCAATAAGATCAATAGTTCAGGTAACATTGATTACATTAGGGACAAATGGGAAAGCAAGTCAGGTAGCAAGCAGGCATTCTTGGAGCTGTGACCTCTCCTCTAGAAGGATGGGATAGTGACTCCAGGATGAGAGGGAACTAATTAGAATATCAGTCTTTAGGATGTGGATTCATTTGTTTGATTCTTTGTCTTGAGGCCTGGTCCACAGCAGGACGTGTCTGTCTTCCCTGCAGTTTCCAGGCGTCTGCACTGGCTCTATTGAGGACCCAGTTTTATCTCACTGCCTATAAGATTTCTGAATAACTCAGTTGCCTGCTACAGTAGTAAGGAAGGTAAAGAAATTTCATGCCATAAAAAAACTTACTATCTATTCAGAACATACTTGGGATGATAAAGGAAAAAGGAATTAAAAAGTTTAGGACAATTTATAAAGACACTTGTAAACCAAGCTGAGAAGCTTAGATTTTATGGGGTAGGTAATCAGAGTTAATATTGATAGGATTTTTGGCATGATGAAATAAGAAATATGAGACAAAAGACCTTTATTCCAAGGATGTGGAGAGGTGCCTGACCAGTCATCTCTGACTGGGACCTGTGGTATCCAATAGGTATATAACTGGGGGTGGCGCTTAGGGTGGGCATTGATGATGCACAAGTTACTGATTGGGACTCTTTGTCATGCCACCGGGAAAGGTAGTGGTCACAAGGGAAGAGGACATGACCTCAAGGTAAACACAGTTTAGTCCCGCCTCTCAACTGCTTAGTCCTGCCTCCCACCGCAGTTTTCTAGGGCAAAACTCTTTCATTCCCATCTTTTAGCTGTTAGAAAAAAGAACGAAGTCTCTCTCTAACTACTTCCTGCTGGAAGGGGGTGCCGTATTGGACTGTACAAAGGTCTACAGGATGATGGTTGATGCCCATGTAGAAGCTGGTACCAGGTGGTTTGGCCAGGACAACTTCATCATTGGTATGTGCCCACATCTTAGATTGGAAAAACAAAGAGACAAGATGCTATGAGGAGGAAGGCCATTATTATATTTAAAACCAGGGGAGATAGAAAGAAAGGCCTTTGATTTAAATGTGTCATTTGATCAGGAACACAGTGAGGTAGAATCTGAAAAATAAGTGTGGGGTTAGGAGGAATGAAGTTATGAGAGTTATGAAGTTATTTTTCCCATCTTAAAGGATAAAAATTAAAAGTGAAGGTAGGTAGGGCTTGTCTCTGATCCAGGAGTTGAGCTGGAAAGAATAAAAGGAGTGGAGAGAGCCATGGCTGTGTCACTATAAGGCAGATATGAGCTTAGGGCCTCAGGGATCTCCTGTTTGACTAAACAGCTGAGGGTAGATAGCACTAAGACAGTTGTCACGTAGAACAACATGAAGACCGTCTTACGCATGATGCGGGAGTCTTTAGGAAAGACTGTCAAGAGTCCTGCTGTAAAGAAGATAATCAATGAAAGGTAAGGAATGAGGAACCAAATTGGGTAACAGAACATGACTTAGCCTGGGAGTTGTGGTTGTGAGGCCTTGGTGAGACAGAGATGACACTAAGATGGTTAGATTCAGGGTTGGGAGGGCACCACTTAGCTTGTGTGATGTGGAACCAGAATGAGAGTTTAGCAACTTTTGCAGCTGCTGGGGTTGCCAAGAAGACCAGGTAGGGGCCACATCACCTTGGTTGTAGTCCTGTGGATTTAGAACATTTGAGATAAATTAGATTTCTTGGGGATATGGGAGGATCTGGCTTGGTCCCTTCAGAAGGTTGAGGAAGGCGAGATCCGCATGTTGTCATAGCAAGTGTCGGAGGAAGGAGAGGATTGGGATGTAGTCAGCAAGAGGAGGGAGACTTGCAGGGTAGGAAGGTTATGGAGTAAGAATGGCCTGCCATACATAAGTTTAAAAGGACTTAAAAATGTAGGAGCTCAGGGAAGTCCCCTGAGCATGGCTAAGTCTAGCGGCAAAAGTTGAGGCCAAAGTTGGTGTAATTCTAAAATAAATTTTGTAACGTGTGTTTTTATGAGGTCATTTGCATTTTTACTTTCCCTGAGGATTGAGGATGGTATGGAATGTGTAGGTGCCAGGTGATGTGTAAGCTTGAGGATACCTGTTGGGTGATTTGAGAAATAAAGGCTGGACCGTTATCTGACTGAATACTCTGAGGTAGACCAAACCTTGGGATGATTTCCTGTAACAGGATGTTAGTAACTACATCAGCAGCCTCCCTGTTTGTGGGAAAGGCTTCTATCCATCCTGAAAAAGTACTAAGGTGAGAAGATATTTGAGAGTTTTGTGGCGGGGCATGTGTGTAAAATCTATCTGCCAGTACTGAACAAGAGTGTGTCCGTGACATTGATGAATAGGAATGGAAAGGGGTGGTATGTGTCCCTGAGGAGGGGTTTTACTATAGAGATGACAGGTCTAAGTTGTTGAGACCTCAGAGTGTCTGGGTCAGTCTATATAAAAATGAAGGAATCCTGACAATTAGGGTGTAAAAAGGCATTTTTAATATCTAAGGGTGAATTTAGATCCTTCCCTTTTTAAAGACAGGGTCTCTACATAGTTCAAGCTGGCCTTGTACTCTATAACCCATAAAATCTACCATATAATGGGGCTTACTATCTTGTTCAACAATTTAGGTTCCTCCCTTTTTTTGAGACAGAGTCTCGCCATATAGTTCATGCTGGCCTTGTGCTCTTTGTGCTTTTTATTTTTTTGGCACTGAGGATTGAACTCAGGACCTCGCACCTGCTAAGAAGGTATTTGTGCCACTAAGCTAAACCTCCAGGCTTCTCTCTATGTAACCCAGGCCAACCTCTAACTCACAGTGATCTTTTTGCTTCAATCTTCCCAGTGCTATGATTACAGGTTTGGACCACCACACCCAGTCTAGGTCCCTTTCTTGTTGCCTGAATCTCTAAAATCTTATAATCAACTCCAATATGCAGTTCTGGGAACAAACCAAGCAGAGTCTAATGAAAGAGATGTCTAGAAATACATACACAATAGTGACTCTGTGATCAATATTAAAAATACTTGAGTTTATTTTTTCTTTGAATCTACAATAAATAGCAAATGTTAAACATTATACAGTTATATCAGTCATCCCAAACAGTACTGTATAGTATTTATTTGAAAATATGTGACTTTTAATGCTTTGAGAATTATTCTAAACATCTGCCTCTATATACTTTATATGCCTCACAGTTTCCATGATTTTATTAAAGTAACATAATTGGAGGACATTTCAGAAGAGATAAAAGGCAATATTTTTTGATTTTGAAATCTTTTGGTTATTTGTTCTCTTTGAAGCTGAGCTGAAAAACTACCTAGATTTCTTTGTGGGGCAATTTTAATTTCTGACTTTATACAGACATCTCAAACATTTTCAGTTGTATTTTCCTTTTTATGATGTACAAATTACCTCCCTCATTTGGTTATGCTTAGTATCTGGTTTTCATAGCATTTTCTTAAGCTCATTTGACAATTGGAAGTAAAGTGCATTGCAAGATAAGAGACTTAAAAGAGTCCAAAAGAGAGATGAGACACAAAGACTGATAACAAACAGGCCAATCATCTCTCTAATTCACTTGCTTTTTAAATATCCTTTCTGTTATTTTGATAGTGACTTAAAGAACAGTTCTATCACAAGGACTTTATTAAGGATTTTGGAAGAAAAATGTGTTTTATATTTATGTCAGTAGAATTATCATCAGGTTGTGTTTCTCAAGCAAGTCGATAAGCATGATGAAATGATCCAGTACGATAACTAGAAGTTTGAATATTTTCTTGAGATTGTCATATACTTGAGTTATGCTAGCTAATCTTCAAGTTTCGTTTTGGCTTGAAGATGGCATAGTTTGAAGTCATTTTCTTCCCAAACATGCAATCTGATAATTAAACTGTACATATCTGTCTATCTGCCTATAAATCTCTCTACCCATGTGTCTGTCTATATATCATCACTCATCTATCTATTATCTATCTGTGGTAGACTGTTTAACAACAGCTATGTAGCTTTCTGGTAAAAGTGTTCTGCTCTTATCTCCAGAAACAATGAATATGTGACCTTACAGTAAAAGAGACTTGGAAGCTATATAATTAAGTGAGGGATATTGAGATGGAAAAGTTATCACAGTTTCTTGCATCAGAGGAATGTAATTCAAACATTTTTTAAAAAAGGGAGTCAGCAAGGTCAGTCAGAGAGGAAGCAGATGTTGAGGTAGTATTCTTTGAAACAGGAAGAAAGAGCCATGAATCCAGAAATAAGAGTGGCTTCTAAAATCTGGAGCAGGCAAGGAAAGGAATATTCCTCTGAGGCTTAGAAGGAAGTATGACCTTGCTGACACCTTGATTGCTATAACTGAAATTCATCTAGGATTTCTGACTTCTAGCTTGTATGGGGAGGGGCAATAGCATCAATAACCCTGGGGCATAAGATCAACTTTATCATAAAAGTGCTTTTTTGTGGGTGTATAATATCCAAATTTTTTAGACTATTTCTATTTATGAATTATTTATTATATTAAACAATGAGTACTTAACAGGAAATAAATATCAAAAAGTGTGTAATTTTCAATATTTATTGAGTTTTTATTAAGAAGCATTAAAATTTTCAACACTGACTATTTTTTAGTGTGTAAAGTCTAAAGATAACAACAGAAATAAATTCTTATAAAAGCTGGAATGAAAATACTAATAGAGCTCTTCAAAATCCTAATCCTAAATGCATAAAATTTAACAATGAACACTTCATGGGTAAAACTCACTTGTTGCAGCTCTGGGTCTCCTGTATACACTTTGCTGTTCATCTGCCAGGTGGGTGAATGCACAGATGGGTTTCTTCTCTCCCCAGGCACAGCCACTGTGAGTCACATCCACATTCCATTGTGGTAAAATATGTGTTTTCATAGCACAAGAGTGCTGTGAATGTATTTTGCCCCCTGTTATAGTCAGGTAAACATATGCAAAACATATGCAAAAAGGATGGTGCATGGTGTGGGTAAAATCCCAGTTTAACACTTTTTACACACATGCACGTGCCTTGATGTTCATTGCACCAAATGGGTAAACACAAAGATTGCTTTCAGTATCCCCCAGGGGCAGCTACTGAGGCATACAACTGGCTACTATTATGCTAAAGTATGAATTTACAATAAAAATGTATGGCATGGATTGTTGTAACCCAATGTTATGACCTATGGGCTGCAGGTATAAGAAAACAGGATTTGTTGTTTTAGGCCATTAAATTTGTGACAATTTGTTATAATGACAATAAGAAATTAAGACATTAATTATTTTAAATCTTTGTGAAACTTTAGGATTCAGAAATCCTGTCTTAGTCCCTCCAACTTCTTGGGTTTTTACCAAGTGGGATGGAAGTATTAACAGAGTCAGAGTGAGTAAATAATTTACAAGGTCATATAAAGATCTGAGTCCTGTGATTTACTGAGATTAAACTCTAGCTTCATCACTTGGTAGTTCTCAGGCTTTATGGTAGACACATAATTCTCTGTGCCTCAGTTTTTTTCACTTGTAAAGTTAAGATAATAATTATATCTACATTACTTATAGAGTTAACAGACCCACAACTCATAAAATACATATATCAGCTCCCTGTATGGACTGTCAGTCTTCTGGAAATTTTCCCTACCAGTTTCTGCTTCTGCATGCATTGAAAATCTGGGAAAGAGTATATTTTGGTGAAGTGGGAGACAATGATCCACAGTGTAGTTATAGGAACAAAACTGTTAACCCTAGAGTTTGGATGAGGAGGTAAGAATAAGGAACTTGCCTGGGGCTAGGTTCCATTTTCTCAACTTCTGGATGTTCACTGGCTTTGCTGAGCACTTTTAGTTCTCAATCTATTCTGGGAATTCCACAGGGAATACGATTACTTCTCATCATACTGGAACTTATGAAAGTATTGAGCTGAGATGAAGTGCAGACATTTCATCCCCTACTATAGATTCTTATCACATTCAAATTCGTTCCAAAGGTTAGCTGATTATTCCAGCATTTTCCTTGATGTAGAAAGTTGAAGACAATTTTAATCTTTTATTGTTTGATATTTATGAGTGGTATATACACACTTAGGAGAGTGAAAAGAAAGGACACTTTTCCTTTTAAGAAAGAACACCAATGTTTTTGTAAAGTAAGATGAAAACATTATTAAAATAGCTAGTGCAGTGTTATATTGGCTTTTATACTGATAACATTGTCCAGTATCTTAGGCTGCTTTCTTTTGGGTTTACAATTTTAATCTTTCAGAGAATGAGAGGGGAATCTATTTTTAAATGTGTCTATTTGCAGAACTGTTTGTGATTTATTTGCTGCTTAGATTTTATTGTTGTAAGCTCATCACTTTAGGATTGGAAGGCCTTGAATTTGGGAATTTTTGAATTCACTTTGATATAGGTTTTATCTGCAAGGATGGATAAATATAAAATTTGAACCCGAAGTACTGAGGTCAGGGATAAGATTGAAATCTTAGTTTAAGAGCTATGTAGAAAGAGAGAATAAATAAAACTTTCCTCGGTCTTCACGTTCAACTCATATTGCCTGCTAGCTTCCTCTACTAGGGAGGGATATTTTTTTCAAATACTAATTTCATTTCACAGACACACCCAGAATTAATGACCCAGAAAAGTTGACCTGTGAAATTAACCATCACAGTTAGTGAGTGTTAAACCACTGACTCAAGACTGAGTTTCTTTCTATTGCACCATGTTGTTTCCTAAAGAAAAGTTTCATTCAAATAATTGATCTGTGTGGGTCTCAATTTCCTCCCCAATGAAATGTGTGTGTGAACAAACTACCTCAGATGCTCTATGACAAATTCCCGTCTAAAGGGGTGATGTCCACGCTGTCTCTCAGTGACATTGTCTAGATAGAGCAGAATGTCTCTCTCTCTCTCTCTCTCTCTCTCTCTCTCTCTCTCTATATATATATATATATATATATATATATATTCATCATTATCAAAAGACATGTACCATACAAAAGAGGTGGCTGCTGCCAATTTCCAGTTACTGTTTCTGTGCAGGAACATAACAAAATAGTGTGGTCAGAATTTTTGCTTTTCTAAAAGGAGAAGAAAATCTAGATTTTCAAGTGAAATCTTTCTGTACTTGATTTGTTGAATTGACAGAACTATATCCCCTTCTAAAGATTTTATGGTGAGAATAAGATGCATTTTCATTTTAAATAACTCATATGCACTATAAAAGCAACATGGTTTGGAAAATTCAGTAGGTAGATTGACTTTATAATTAATACCCAGTTATTGATTTGGACAAACATTCTGTTTCTAAAGAAATAATTGAAATTTGTTTAAGTCATGATCTAGGAAAATTAACAAAAGAGAAATCACTCTACAAAAATCTACACCTGCATACATTATGGCCATGCATTTTTTCATGTCATATGAGTACAACTGAACTTGTTTAGGAATTTTTATGACATCTGATAGATACACTATGTCTATTACTTCTAATTTTAGAAATGATGATCTATCTCAAATATGAATGACAATGTACTGCAATATAAGATTTATTTTTGTTCATTGTGTAATTGTAATTTAATGTTAAATTTTGCCATTATGAGGTTGCCGATATCTCTATATTTGAACTTTCTCTCTGTAGCAATAGTAGTGATGGTGCTTATATGTATTGATGGCACTTATAATAACAATGGCATTACTAATAAAAACATTATCGGGTATTTTTTTATGAACTCGGCTTCATGTTAAGGGTTTTTCTGTTCATTAAATCATTTAATCACAAATTCCCACAAAGTGGACATTAGTTATCTTGTTTTGCAAATAAGAAAATGAACATAAAGAGATAACTAAAGATTATATAGTAACTAAGAGGAAGATTCAAAGCAAGTTCTAACTAAAGGTAGGGAAAAGACACAAGAACACATTAATGAACATCTATTATGTACCAAGTTGCATTCTGTGTTCTTAGTTCTAGGGTAGTAAACTAAGTCTGTGCTTCAATAAGGTTCAATTTATTTGAAGTCATAGTGAACCAATAAACATACACTATATAGTTTTCTACAGTACTACTTTAAAAAATTTGATTTAAAAGGAGGGGTGACTTTCTATAGGATAATGAGGAAAGATCTATCTCAGATGCAGACATTTCCCCAGAGACTTGAAGGAAGTGGAGGGATGAGAATAAGAGTTTAGTCTTATCTCTGCTACAATACTCTTATGATAACAATCTGTCAAACAGATTGTTCACCCAATTGTTCCCACAGTGCTAGAACAATTTGATTCTTTGATTATTTGTTTTCAAGAAGTAGCATCTTTCTAAAGAAAGGGCAAGAATTAAGGAGACAGATCCACCTTCAAATTTTGATTCTGTTGCTTTCCCCATGAGTACCTTAAATTTATCCAAGACTTAATGCCTTCATTGGTCAAATATGGATTATA
Source organism: Dolichotis patagonum (assembly GCA_004027295.1). Taxonomy (NCBI): domain Eukaryota; kingdom Metazoa; phylum Chordata; class Mammalia; order Rodentia; family Caviidae; genus Dolichotis; species Dolichotis patagonum. Next base: position 217,240 of record PVJX010000336.1, on the reverse strand, counting down.
ATTCTTATTGTTTATGATAAAGTTAATATGAAGTGCCATTTTCAATCCTAAACCTTCACCTAAAAATGCGAGGATTGTGACATAAATGATATTACCATTATTTTTACAATTTGTGCCATATAGTGTACAAAGACATGGATATTTTTTTTCAAAGTTCCATACTTCGACAATAAGGCAAAAAAATTATATATTCAAGGAGTAGTGTTATAATTGATACACTGTGTCAACCTGAGAAGTTTAGAAGCTTAACTAACTCAGCAATTCTACATCCTAAGGTGTAGAGGACATGCCTTTACCACTCTAGGATGTTGTTCATTGTGTCAACCTGAGAAGTTTAGAGCTTTAATTAAATCAGGGTCCTCACTTAGAAAACATCTTGAGCCTGTGCAAGAAGAGGCCATGGAGATGGTATGAATGTTACATCCACCTCAGGGTGGGTAGCCTGCATATAATCTAAGGGAGGAAAAGAGGCTTTGTTTTTCCCTCTTGTGCTCTTGTTGCCTCTGCCACTATGCACTGTTGCCCCTCTGCCATGCCACCTTGGCTTGGAGCCATCTGATTGTGGACTGAAGCTTCCACAAACTGTGAGCTCACTAAACCTTTCCTTCCTTAACTTTGGGTATCAAGTATTTTGTCCCAGCAATGAGAGATAAGTAACCAAGACAGAATTTGGTACCAGGAGTAGGATCATTGCAGTGACTATACCTGACCAGGCAGTTTTAAAATCCTTTGGAAATGGCTTGTGGGAAGAGTATGGAAAGGTTCAAAGACATCACCTGAAGGAGTAGAGTTGTAATACCTTAGGCTGTTCTATATGGCAGATTCTGGTGAGAGCTCAGAGCACCAGAAAACTGGTAAAGACCAGACTTAAGAGGTTTCTGGTGGGAGAAAGGACTGCATTGGCTGCTGGACTCAAGATTATGTGTTTTATGGCTTGGCAAAAAGTTTGTGTACATTTTGGTCATGTCCAAAGACTGCTTGATACTAAGATTAACATGATGGACTAATTAATCTGGCAGAAGAAATTTCAAGGCAGTGGAAAAGCAAAGGCAGTGGCATGGCTACTTTGGGGGACTTTTAGCCAGACTTATGTTTAGAATCAAGAGCAGAGAGCCCAGCAGAATAATTTAAAATGTTGTGAGTTTGGCCAGAAAAGAAGCTCCATTAAAGCTGTGGACCACAGAGACAGAGCTGAGAACTTTGTTGCTGAGAAGGAACAGAAGAATATTAAAAGATGGCCTGAGGACATCACAAGAATCAGGAAGTCTCCACCCTTCAAAGCCTCAAAACTGCAAAATTGAAGATTTTGTTTTGAGGCAAAAGCTGCATAGGACCATGTTCCAGAATGGCAACAGTACAGGAAATATTTTTCTCTAAATTGGATTTGGAGTGCTTAATGTTTCTGGCACTTGACCCACACAGCCAAAAGAGAAACTGTGGGAGCTATAAGCATGAGAATTGTCATGGGGGGAAACAATCTAAGCCCTTTGGAGCTCACAATTTGCCACAGATTGTGTTTGATGCTGCACAGGGATCTACAAGACTTAATGTTTGCCCTGTTGGCTTTTGGATTTGCTTTGTGGACTTGCTTTGGTCCAAATCTTTTGTATTTCCCTGTTGGTAACTTTTGGAGTGAAAGTTTTAACCTTGTGCCATTGAACGCTGGATGTGTTTAACTAACTCTTCATTTGTGCAGGGGCTTGCAGCTAAGAGTTAACCTTACATCTTGGAGGAGATCAAAATTATCAGGGTGAAGTCTTAGCTTCCTGTTGAATGATAACCTTGCTGTGTTTCCTTGTACAAGCCTTCCAACCTCTGGAGCTAAGACTCCGAAACCAGCAGAACATAAGATTATGGGGACTGCAAGTTTAAAAAGTTTGCTAGTGAACCACTAGGGGTAATGATGAATGGTACCATTCCTACTTTCATCCCTTGATTCCTAGACCCATGAATCCTGGCTATAGAAGACACAGTATCATGTAATGGATGATGATTCAAAGCATATACAGACATTTGAAAATACTTTACCCAGCCCTACAAGCTATTTCCACCTAACTGGTACCACATCTGAGTCTTCAAAAGACATTCCACCTTTCTATCAATCTAACCACTTCTGGATGGTGAGGAGCATGGTAAGAATAATAAATTCAACGAGCATGAACACATTGCCTCACTGCTTTGGCTGTAAAATATGATCCTTGGTCAGAGGCAATGCTATGTGGAATCCCATGATGGTGGATAAGGCATTCTGTGAGTCAATGGGTGGTAGTTTTGGCAGAAGGATTACATGCAGCAAAGACATCTGTATCCAAAATATGTGTTTCCACCAGTGAGGACAAAGCACAGTTCCTTCCGTGGTGGAAGTCATCCAATATAATCAACCAGCTACCACTCGCAGATTGATGTTTAATTTACTCTGAGAATGGTACCATACTGGTGACTCAGTGTTGGCCCCTGCTGCTGGAATATTGGGCTTTCATCAGTGGTTATAGTTAAATAAGCCTTGGTGAGTCAGAGTTCATGCAAAAACTTCCTGCAATAAACCTAATAGGAATATAGCATAGAAAATCATGATTCCCCTTCAGAACTGAAGAAGAAAGAAAAATGAATGGTTAGAAGGAAAACAGATCCAGAAAATAAGCTAAAAGAGGAACCTGGTAAAGACAAATTGGATATTCAAATCACATTATGTCCAAAAATGAGAATTGGAAGTGATTTGAGAACAAGATGGGCAGGAGTTTATTTACTTAAATTTAATATTTGGAAGGAATTCATTAGACTCTTTTAACTACAGTGTTTACAAAGCAGCATGGAGAGGAAGACGCAGCAGTAGATGTAGAAGTTTCCTGCTCTTTGCAAAAGCCCACAGCCCTGCTCTTCCCAGCAGGACCTGCTACTTAAAGTTAGTGTTTTTAGTGCCAGGTTGGCCTGCTGCCTGATCAACAAGAAATCTGGATTTAGTCCCAGTTTGCCTTCTGACACGCTGTGTGATCTGAGCTGATCACTTTGCCTTTATGGAGAAGAAAAATAGCTCTCTCCAACTTGCTCTCTCTAAAGGGTCTTTTTAGACTAAACAGGCAAACAGTAATGTTTAAGCTAATCTCTGTTAAAGATGGCATCATAATTCAGTAAAGCTCTTTCAATAGCAACCATTATCTCGAGGGTAAGACATTTGGTGTGAGTTAACAGAGACCTTGCTTGGGGAGGGGAAAGAAAAACTAAAATGAAGTTCAGAGGCTCTGCGGAGTGGGCACCTTGCAGGCTTTGGAAGTTGTGCTCCTGGGGTTTTGCTCTCTAATTTGGTAAAATTTCATTTAACTCTCCCTTGTCAAGGCTCCTCCCTGAGCCTAGGTTTCTAGAACTGTAAATCAAGATAGTAGCACCATGTAAGTTCTTGTGACACTCAAATGAAGTTAGTTGTAAAGATGTTGACATTAAAACTGCCATGGATGTTGTAAAAATTTTTTTAAAAAAATTTATTATAAAGTTTAATAAAAACTTTTTAAAACTGAAGAATAGAATTCCTGGAGTTGTCTTGGAACATCGAGGGTCTTGATTTCCAGTGATACTTGGACAAAGCTGGAAATCTTTTTCAATAGACCTGTTCAGGGAAGGCTGGACCTACAAGAAACAGGAATTTCCACTGAATTTGCCCCAGCTCTGGTGCTAAGCCCATTTCAGGCTTGATCTTTGTGGGGAACAGTTGGGACTAATTCTTGTCAGTTTCCATGGGTGAGAAGGCTTTGGGATTGCCTCAAGATGAGCAAGTGACAAAAGTGTTTACCATTTCTTGGTCACTATGGCAGGGCAAAGTACAGACTAAGGACCTGGGGGGTGGGTCTTTGATAGCCCATTGTTCTCCATATAGCAGTTTCTATTCTGGTCCAACACATCTGTGTCTGTGCTGCATTTTGTTGTGAGGCTTCCAAACTACCTAAAGAATTAATTTTTTTTTAATCAACAGAAGGAAGATAATTGGCTGCCTTTGTCACTGTGTGGGTTAGCTCTCTGAGAACCAGAGGGCCGCAGACCCCAGTAGCTTTTATGATGCTTCCAACCTTCATCACACTATTTCCATGGTAACCCTCAAGAAGGGAAAAGAGGGACAGTGAACCATTCAGAGACTATTTTTATATTTCTGGCCAGATGCTTAGATAAATCTGTTGAGGGAAAGAAAATGAAGCAAATGTAGAAAGGGGATTTTTTTTCCCAAAGGCAGCATCATCTAAAATTCATATTATAAAACTTAAAATGATCTTGGGAAACCACCCATTCTACCCCTACTTCTAGCAAAACTTTTTTCTAAGCTCTACTAAAAATTGTGCAATAAGATCTCTCTTAGGACATTTTTTTGGATAACCTATTCTAATTCACAGCCTACTTCCTATCCTAAGTTTGCTCCATGTGCATCTTGGCAGAGTGGTCTGATGTTTTTGTATACAAAGTGGTGATACTTGATATGGTTAATTTTAGTATTTAGACATCTGGAATTATTTCCAGTCATAATTTTGACTTCATGGAGTGTCACCAATTGTGCGATTGTATTGTTAGCAACTGTAGCCCTGTGAAGACTCAGGAATCCCATGGTCGCATCGTATAGTTATATTTTGTTCAGTCTCTTTCAAGTAAAACTGTAAAAAGGAAGAAGAGGAGCTTTCCTGCTGATTTCAGGACCTATCTGATGTAGCCCAGTAGCATACTCCAGCAGTGCTGAACTTGGCTTCCTAGGCAAGTAGTCATTGATATCTGACTTAGTGGGAAATACAGAAAAAGATTATCTTGTAAGGCCTTGGTTTTTAGCATTGCTTGCCTCTACTCCAGTGTGTCTTTTTTCATTTTTTGGTTGCTAATCTTTTCAGGCTTGCCTTTGACTCCTGCCCACTTCTGTTGGCTTTTGTACACTCCCTTTCTGGTCCTTCAGTTCCTTTTTTCTGTGGTATACAGTCTTCTCACTGCATACTGGAACCCTGTCACTCAGTGCTAGACACGGACATGTGCATGCTACATCAATCTCAGAAAAATCCCATGATACAGGTTGTCATTCCCAGGAAACTGGCTCAAAAGACTACAAAATTTGGTAAATTAATACATAGAAGAAATTCCAACTGCTTAAATGCTAACTCTGACTATTCTGTGATATATTTCACTTCAGGTTGAAGACGCAGATTTTGTAATTGAACTGTGACTAGGAGACATCAGAAAAATATTCATTATTTTATGTAAGACATTACATATGAGACATCACTAGTTTTAAGATACAATATTATTTGGTGTGCTACTAACAAAAGAAAAATAAATTATATTGACTCATATTTATTTGGCTTTTATATATGTAAAACCTTCACTGTTTAAATTATATTGATTCTTAGCTCTATCCTGTCTCAATTACAGATGTTTAATTTAAACAGAAATGTCTTCTCTTGGTGGGGTGCTGCATGGCTGTAGTCCTAGTGCTCGGCAGCAGCAGCAGGATTGGCCTAAGTTCAAGGCCAGCCTTCTCTATGTAGTGAGCTCAAGGCCAGTCTGAATTACACAGAGAGACCCTGTCTCAAGAAAACATAAAAACCCAAATACATAAAAAACTGAAAAAGCCCAACTTGAAATTGATAAATACCGTATTGCACACTTTCGAGTGTAAGACACTTGCTAAAGTTTGTTATTATCTCAAGATAATTACACATACGAATGTAAAAGCAAATGTATTTACACTGCAATGCTTTCCCTTCAGCAACCATCAACTGACCTAGAATTTGACCGCGTAGTGATTTATACCACTTGCCTTCGTGTGGTAAGGACAACTTTTGAAAGATGTGAACTGGTTAGGAAGATCTTCCAAAATCATCGAGTAAAATTTGAAGAGAAAAACATAGCTCTGAATGGAGAATATGGAAAAGAGTTAGACGAGCGATGCCGACGAGTTTCTGAAGCTCCTTCTCTCCCTGTCGTGTTCATTGACGGCAATTATCTCGGGGTGAGTATTCTGTTAAGGAAAATCTCCTTTTGCATAGAGCCTAACCAGTGTTGATGCACAGATACAAGCCTACATGACAACACAATTTGCAACATAACTACTGAAACATTTGCTATTTGTTGAAGCTCAAATTAAAGGTATTGAAGCATTTATTTCTATGCCAAACGATGTGCTGCTACAGTTCTTATTTCTGCAAAAATGTAGTGAGATAAAATCAGCATGAAATTGCCTTTTTAAAAAATAGTATTACATTTTTAAAATGTTCACTTGGCATGAATTTTGAATTTTAGAGATTAATATGTGAGATAAACCTACTTTTTAAAAGTGCAAACAAGAACAATGAAATATTTAGAAAACATACATTTGTGAATTTTCTTAATATCCCATTATTCAGTACCCACTTTTCAACTTAATGAACATAAGATGACAGTCCTGAAATAGGATCAATAGGAAGTCTGGTCTGGAGCCAGAATTTTATCTGCTTGCTGTTTAAAATTATTCTTGATTTTGGTAATGCAGCAGTGTGAGACTTAAATTCAGGCTTACAGTAAGCAGAGAGAAGTCCCCGAGCAGCAAAAACATGTCTACTTCATTTCTATTTGAATAATACTGCTGACATAATTAACCCCCACTGATCTGCGGACAGGATTGGGTAACAAACCCAAGGAGAGGTGTGGAAAGGGAGAGAGCATGGAGCTCTTTAGGGTACCAGAACTGTTGTGGGCAGCTGCTGATCATGTAATCACTTATTACAGCCCAAGGAGACGGTCAAACCACAGAATGGTATGTAGGTCTTAGTTTTGTTCAGCATTCGGTCTTACCCTTTAGACTGGTAGGGAGAGGGGCTCAGAAAGTCTTTTTTTAAAAATTTTTTTTATTTTTATTTTTTAAATTTAAAGAGAAAAAAAAGCAATACAGAAAAAATTGTAGAAACAATACAAAACCTCAAAAAAAAAAAAAACCATAAATCACTAGTTGACAAACCACATACTCCCCGAAATAGCTGTTCATATTACAAAAGTAAGGCATACAAAGTGAACACACAGTGAAGCTGCAAACAGAAAAAACAGGATGGAATAAAGCCAATTGAGACAGTATAGTGAAATTGGCACAGAACATCACAGCAGGTCACCAGGACAACAGTAACAGGCAACATTGTATATCTCGTTGTCTTCACAATAGTTGTTCTTCTACTAGGTAGAGCAAAATCAAAGAAATACACAACATT
>PVJX010000336.1:66091-209941 GCA_004027295.1 Dolichotis patagonum | reverse complement strand
TATTAATCAGGACAAAGCAAAACGGCGATAAAAATATCTGCCTTCAGAGATAGTAGAAGGAAACTCCCCCAACTTGCTATGGTCACCTCCTAAGAGATACCCAGATCCCTGGATCCCAATTGTTAGGGGGGAGGGGGGTGTGTGGTATGTTTGATTTTAAGCCCACGCCCCGGTAGGCAGCAGGCTGGTTACTGGTTGGCTCGGCGCCCTAAGTTCCAGCATGGTGCGGATCTCAGGAGACGCTCTTGCTTCTGGTTTCCCCACCCTGGGGTGACCGCGGCTCCCCACACCACAGTCACTCTCCAGGGCGGCAGGCTGCTTACTGGTTGTCTCGGCGCCCAATGTTCCAGCATGGTGCTGATCTCAGGAGACGCTCTTGCTTCTGGTTTCCCCGCCCTGGGGTGACCGCGGCTCCCCACACCACAGTCACTCTCCAGGGCGGCAAGAAAGTCTTGAGCAGGAGAGGCTCATATTTTGTTTCAGGAAATCTGTGTTCAGATATCCTGTGTATAGCAGTAACTGCTACAGTAAGCCAATCATTTTATGGAGAGATAAATACCAAGAAGAACAAGGATATTATGCAATATTGTTTTCAACCAGAGCGGGACACAAAATCATTTTGTTTTCATTTTTTTGTTGTTGTTTTGTAGAGCTGGGGCTCAAATCTGGGCAAGTATTCTACCAATGAGCTCTACCTACAGCCCCAGATTACATTTTAGAGTACAGAAATTTTGATCTGAAGTACTGATTCTCTTTTTAGTGTAGTTCAACATATAACTGTATGCCCCAGAAAACTATAGTAATAGTGGTAATAATAATAATATTAATAATAATAATAGGATACTGCATGCACTCAGAGCTTTATGTCATTGTACATATCCCTCAAGATAACTCATATAGCATACTTAAGGAAGAAAATAGACTCATGTGGGTAATTTTTCTATCTGTGGAGTTTCAGATTTCTGCTCTGATACTTCACATGTGCCACTGCCTGGATTTCTTCATTTGTAGCATGGCAATAAGAGAGTTTATCTCATAGTTTATTGTGAGGACTTTTTGAAATAACAAATATAAATGCTTAGTTCCTGTGCTTGTTACAAAGCATGCTTTCAAGAAACACTAATAATTATTCCTTTTTTTGTTTTAAAGAAATCATTAATTCCTTTGTCAAGTGACATAGTTGGTTAAGAAGCAGGGCCAGGATCCAAAATTAGACCTGTGACATTCCAAACTCATGCTTTGTGGAACATCTTCTTGAGGAAAGAAACCTTCAACTGCTTGGCAATACAGTCTCATACCTCAGTCAGGGCTTGGCCTAAGTTGGAACTCAAACCTGGGTCGGCTGATGTATGAATTATTTTCTGTTGCTCCCTCACATTCTTTCCTTCTCTCCCTGACCCTCATCCATTAAAAAGGGACCTGATAAACAATGACAATAGGGAAAACATAATTTATGTAGATTGTGGGAATTTGTCTTTCATCTCAAGAAAAACTCTGACAATGTAAGACATTTCTCATTATGGAATTTCAATTTCTGTGAAACTGCATAATTAAAATTAGTGGGTGACTGCCTGGATGCAAAGGTATAATGCTGGTCCTGCATGATATGTCGATCGCTTCTGAGCCAATATGATTGGCTGTGATGTCTACCTTACCATTTGTCTTTCAGTTCGAGGAGTAGAGCAGAGTGCCACAGTTAAATGGGGCTGGGTGCATGTTTCTTTCTCAGTTCTTTTTCTCCGTGAAGACTTAATTTGCACACACTGTAATTCAGAGGACGCAGGATCACAGGTACAACCTTGCTGCTTCTGTAATTTGAAGCTAAAGTTCCAAACTTGGAGATAGTCCAGAAACGGATTTTTTTCTTTCGTTTTTCTTATAAAGGAAGGATTACTTTTACTCTGTAACTCAAAAATGATAAACAGCCCACAGTAACTTATGAAACAAATTGCCTTCTAACTACGATAGCCCCTTTATTTAAATTTCAGTTTACAACTGTAAATAAAATACATTGCCTGGATGGGAAGGCCTTTTCCTTGCCCTATTCATGCATCTGAAATGGAACGATGCCCTCTGCTGGATTTTGGTATGTGGTGAAGCTTAGTTTTAAGGAGCAAAATAAGCTGATGTTGGTAATTTCCCTAACATCTGTGATGTTTTAGACAATCACACAAAACCATTTGATTTAGTTTAAATTTAGATAAGTAATAAAAATAAAGATGTGCGAATCATCTATCTGCAAAACACGACTTAAAAAAGAAAGGGAGAGAAACTGAGAAACAGAAACAGCCAGAAAATGGGGTGGACAGAGACAAGAAGAGAGGGCAATGGAGGCAGATTGTAAGAGATAGCATGAGATGGAACAGGAGGACATTCTGTAGCTCCTTCACTGCTTCGCCATCTTTGCCACCGAGTGGGTAATGTTGAAGGAATTCAGTTATCTTCCTCCAAGTGAAGATTCTGAGTTCAGTGGGTGTGAGCAGAAGACGGAGAGCGCTAAGCTCCCGTTTCTCTGATGCTCTTCCTGAACCAATGAGACGCTGAAGCTGAGACTGTGAAACTGCCAGAGGTTTCCATGTTTCAGGGTGCTTTCTTGTGGAGAGGAAGAGCACATTCAGACTGAAAGTGGCTTCTGGCAATTTTTTTTTTTTGATGAAACATCAGAAAATCTTTTCATGAAACGTTCTATTCCAGTAGTTTTAGACAAAAATAATTTTAGAAATTTGTATAGGAGATAGAACACAAATAATGGATTGCCTGGACCAACCATAAAATTAAGAAATGGAAACTGGCAAAACTCACATTAGAATGGAGCTATAAAGTATAACCATTGTGATAGAAAATATTGTGATTATTTAAAAATTTTAAAAATTATTACTGTAAAAGACATATGGCCGTTTGCCCACTAGAAATATTTCTCGTCACTTCAATACATCTATTTCACTGTTCTTGTCATTTTCTGAAGCCGATCTGCAAGTGCTTTTTCATGTGTCTTTAATTGCACATTTATGGTTGTCTTGATGTACTGAATTCATGCCAAATGTTTTCCTTTCATGCTTATTTTGACTTTGGGGGAGAGCCAGAAGTCACATGGTGCCAGATCTAGTGAATAAAGTGAATGGGGACACACCATCTTGTTTTTATGAGCCTGCCTTTCTCCTGAATGTCATTCAGCAGCAGCACTCACTGCATTTTTTTAAATTACAACTTGCAAAGGCATAAAAAAGAGGACTTCCGTAACTGTTACAGAAATTAGCAGGAACAAGGTGATAAGTGACGGGGATTAAAAACAATGTCTTTTTTGCTGTAATAAGTTTTAAAAATTTAATCATTCATTGTATATTTTGATTACTTCATGTACAATGAGTTTATGTGGAGTCTGGAAATGAATAGCATTGAAGGATTGTTAATGTAGAAAAATCTCTTCAACTATCTGATATTAAGTTGTGGCTACTGATAATTGTGAATCTATTTAAAGTACTGTATTAATCCATTTAAGAATGAAGGCAATTATTATTGAGCATAACTAATATACAGCTTAGAAATACAGCTCTATGCACGTTACTAAGGACGACTCACAAAGCTTCTCAGTCAAAATGAGCCCTCGAGGAAGCTTCTGCCGTAATGAAGAAGCAATCAGTTTCAGCAGTTCACTGCCTTTATCATGATTCATACCCAGAAAAAAGACCATTTGTTCTCTGCCCTTCTTTTTGCTCATGTCTGTTTCAAGATAAAGTCCCCAGTCAGTGTATTTGAGCTGTTTGCTAAGTAAGTAGCGAACCTATCTTGACTACCATGTCTTGGCATAGTTTCCTTTGTTTCTTCTGCTTAAGGCTCATTGGGTTTCTTGGATAGGTAGGTATACAGTTTTCATTAAATTTTAAAAACTTTTGGTTACTATGTTATCAAATATTATTTCTGTCTCCTTTTTGTTTGTTTGTTTGTTTTTAATTGGTACTGCAAATCAAACTCACAACCTCATGCTTGCCAGGCAGGCACTGTGCTGCTGAGCTATATCCTCAGCCTCTATGCACCTGTTTTTTTTGTCTATGCCTTCTTTAGACTTGCTGAACAATTCTTTCAGTTATGTTTGTGATTTTTTTCTCTTACCTGAGACATTAATTCTGATTTGACTGCTTTTACAATCCCATGAAGTTGTTTCCTTACTTCAGTTGCTCAGTTGCTGTCCTCTCAGAGATTTCAGGTGTGTGACTTCCATACTCTTCTATCTGTATCTCCCAGACTTGATCTTTGTGGGCTAGAGGTCTGAGATTGCCTTTTGCGCCTTTGTCATGACATTCTCTTAGGTTCCTCCCAACAAGCTGGTTGTAGGGCCCCAGGCGCTTCCCACATTGGTGTAGGCGTAGGGGGATGTGACAGGCACCTGGGTTCCTCTAACCCCGGATTTACAGGGAGGTAGCAGGCCATGGAGCAGGTTTCTCTAGACCTGTGTAGCTACACTGGGGCTTCCCTAATGATCAGGGGTGTGTGGAGGTGGGGCTTCTTCTCTCAGGGGCTTCTTCTCACAGGGACTGCTGTGATGGTGGCAGACACATAGGGGTGTATTTGTCTGATTCTGCTGTTGGGTGATGGCTGCCCAAAGGAACCAAGAGCCTCCAGTGGTGGCCTACAGGTGCGCAGGGCTTATCTGGCTATGTGTTCCTGCCCCTGCTGGCCACCTTCAGGAAGGAGCCTTCTGGTGGCAGCTCCCTGAACATGGAGGCAGATCTGCTGGTTCTCTCTGCCTGTGCTGACTGCCCTGGGAAAGGGCCTTCCAGTGGTAGCACTCAGCAGGCAGAGTTGTATTGTAAACCAAATATCGAGTTCAGTCATCCAAGTATTGTAGTCTTCTGTCTAGTTTTCCTCACAATCCAAAAAGTTATATTTGTAATCCCATTGAGATGTCATTGGAATCTCAGCAAGTTAATTCCAATCTATCATCATCAATACAACCCACGGCAAGAATAAAAACACCAAGACACATTCCAAGTCAAGGACAGCCAAGAGATCCTAAGCCCAATCCCTGTGAGAACATGTGGACAAAGGCCTTGATCCTAGGCCTCTCCCAGAATTTATTATCTTGTGAAGAAGTGGGTGGCTCAGGGATGAGTGACAGTGAGAGTGGAGGGGAATTATGTGGGTAACTTGAGCTGGCTGGTCAGGTGTAAGATTGGCATCTCTGTAAATTGCAGAGATAAAGATATGTAGAAGGATCCATTTACATAATTTTGGTATCAATGGAATTGTTTTGGGGGGCTATCGCCAGCTTTTTACATATCAGTATAAGGAAACAATCAAAGTCACAGTAATTGTTTTGGATTCAAAAGGAGTCACTGGAATTGCCTCCCACATCTCTCCCTTTCTTGTTTCGTAGCTCCGGCAGGGCTAGTCTTGGCTGTATGGCCTGATCCAGGCTTAATCCCTAAGGATTATATTTAAGGGTATGATTGCATTTGTTTTGCCTTCTGTCTTGAGATCTGGCCCACAGCAGGAGGTGTCTGTCTCCCTGGTAGTTACCAGGTGTCTGCACTGGCTCTATTGAGGACCTACCCTATCTCACTGCCTGTAATATTTCTGACTAACTCAGCTGCTTGCAACAGAGGTGAATCTGGCTTTCTCTGCCCACACTGGGAGCCTGTAGGAAAGGACCTTCTGGTGGTGGACCCTGGCAGGCAGAGGCAGATCTGCTGTGTCTCTGATGGCACTGTGCTCCCACAGAAAAGGGTCTTCCTTGGCAGGCAGAGTCGAATCTATCTGGCTCTCTCTGCCCACGCTATGAGCCCGTAGGAGAGGGCTTTCTGGTGGTGGCGCTCAGCAGGCGAGGTGGGTCTGCTGGCTCTTCTTTGTGTATTTTGGATAACAGTTCTTTACCAGATTTTTGTTTTTTGCAAATATTTTCTTCCAGTCTCTGATTTTCATTATTTTGACAGTTTCATTGCACAGCATAAAATTTTAATTGTGATGAAATTCAGTTGATAAATTCCTATTTCATAGATACTACCTTTGGTATTGTATCTGCAGTGACCAAACCTAGATCATCTAGATTATTTTTTCCTATTCTTACTTTCTACAGATGCCAGAGTTAAGTTTTTACATTTAGTTTTGTGATTCATTTTGATTCATTTTGTGAATGGTACAGTATAATATTTCTTGTAGATTTATTCTTTTGTGTATGATTGTGCAAGTGTTGTAGTACTATTTGTTGAAATATTACTTTCGCCACTGTATTGCTTTTTGTTCCCTTGAATCTGTTTATGAGGGTCTATTTCTCACTTCCTTCTACTGTTCCATTTATCCAGTTGTCCTGTCAATTCTGGCTTGCGGGGGGGATGCATCCCACTTCTTAGAAGTCTTGGAGGATTTTAGCCAGTAATGTGATCCATTTCAACATGAGTGTTATCATAGTTAATTGTGACTTTTAGTATCTATCTATGCAATTAATAAAGTTTAGATCTTTTGATCTTTTTCTCCTCTTCCATATTTATTTTGAAAGCAATCTCCATTCCTGTTTGGTATTTTTCTGTCACAAGCAATTTGTTCAAAAACTGGGTTAGAAATGTTTCCTGAATATTCAAAATTACCCCTAGGTCTGGATCTTATTTGGTAATAGACAAGCTAAACATTTAAACTACAAATTATGTTGTCTAAAGTCATCAAAATTTTGTGCCTGTATGTTCACTGTGTCTTAGATAAAAAAGGGAGGGAGATGTTTAAACATTAGGCCTAAAAGCAGAGCTTAAAATCTAAATTAAGTAGTAATGTCCTATGGAATTGCTTCTTTGTCCTTTTTGGTAGTCTTAAAAGTCTTAGAACTGTTTTTAATAGCAGCAACTATCAGCAAAATAATAATAGCAGTGATAGCAAAATTTAATTTGAATTCATCTTCTAATCTGTTCCGTTGGTCTTCAGGTCTATTTCTTTACCAGTATCATGCTGATTTTATCACTGTGGCTTTTAGTATAGTTTCAAGTCAGGAATTGAGATGCCTCCTGCCTTGCCTTTATTGCCCAGAATTGCCTTTGCTGTTCTAGGTTTCTTCTGTTTCCAAATGAATTTTAGGAGTGTTTTCTCTAGATCTGCGAGGTATGTCAATGGTATTTTGATTGGGATTGCGTTAAGTCTGTATAACAGTTTTGCAAGTATGGCCATTTTCACAATGTTGGTTCTTCCTAGCCAAGAGCAAAGAATATCCTTCCATTTTCTAATAGCCTCTTCAATCTCCATTTTTAGTGTAGGATAATTTTCAGCATATTCAACTCCACTTTTTAGTAATGTATTCACATACTAAATAATATCACTTGAGATTCTTTCATATTATATTCAAGATCTTGAATTTAGGATTATTTTGTTCTGGACACATTTTTCTGTCCTTCAATTTCTCTACTTTGCCCCTCTAGTGAACATGCTCTATCATTGTTTTTATTGCATATCCTTTTCTTGTTACATGTTTTCTTAGCTTCTAGTCACAGCATTGTTTCTCTTTGTCTTGTTGTCTTACTCTATTCAGGAATAAAATAATAACTTAGCGAGTCATTGGGAAAGCCCTGTAGACTTTCCAAGTCTTCTATTTCTCAGCCCTGTGCAACCCTTCCATCTGTTTTCCTTTCTTAGTACAGCATGCCAAGGACATTATTAGAGAAAATCCTCAAACCACAGCAAATAGATCTACTATAAATTTACATTACTGGATTTACCAAGGTCTAGTATCTATCACACCAATTAAATATTTTGTTGACTTGTTATTGTGATCCATATAACCAATTAAAGATTTTTTTCTAATTTCATTATTCCACTTCTTTTCCTATTCATTTATTTTCACATCCTTTGTTTATTTTTTTATTCCTGAAGTGTATTCTTTCCTCCAATCTTATATTTTAACTTGTTCAGGGTTTGCAGATATTATAGTATCAACATTGAGAATTATAGGGTGATTCTACAACATTAGTTTCTTATTCCACTACTCTACTTTTAATAAATGGCCATTGTTATAGGATACAACAATTCTGTTGGAAATCTTAATTGACTTCATTTTCTATTCTAAATTCCAGCAGTTCTTCATTGCATAAAATAGAATGAGTATCCCTTTAGGCTCATCAGAAGAGGTTGGCTTCATAGACAGAGAAACCAAAGAAAGCAGAAGCAAAAGAAAAAACTTGAGATTCGCCAGTGCTGTGGCTTATATATAGATGTCTGCTCAAATCATGCTCTCATAAGTAGGGCTTTTGCTTTTAGGAGGTGATTGGATCATGGGGGTGTGATACTCCATGGTAGATTATTCTGCTGAGGACTATAGCTAATTGTGATGCTGGGAAGTGAAACCTGGTCAGAGGAGGTGGGACTGGGGGAGTGGCCTGAAAGGGTCTGTCTCCCTTCCTTCTCCCGTGGTCTTCCTCTTCTTCAAAATACCATGCTGTAAGTCATTTCTTCTCTGTCATGTCCCTCTGCCATGCTGAACTGCTTTGGAGACAGCAGACAATGAAATAAAACCTCTACAAACCATGAACCAAAATGAATATTTCCTCCTTAGACTGTGGTTGTCCAGTATTGTGTCTCAGCCATGAGAAGGCAACTAAGAGTCATTTCAAAGTAATGTTTCTTGTAAGACATGGGAGGGCGATATAGGAATATGATTGCTTAACACCAGGTTACCCTTTTATGTAATTATTAAGGAAAAGGGAACTTTCATTGTCACTTCAATATAAATGACTTTTTTCTTTTTTTTTTTTTTTGGTGGTATCGGGGATTGAACTCACAACCTCGTGCTTGCAGGGCAGGCACTTAAGCCACTGAGCTAAATCCCCAGCCCTGTCACTTCAATATAAACCAGTCTGGAGAATTTGGCTGTACTTTCTCTAGTACTGACATCTTGGGAATCTTGATGAAGAGCTTAAGTCTCAAGTTGATGATGAAGAACTTTAGGGTGAATGAATCTATTTTGATTTTTAATGTGATCTGTGCAGAAGCTTAGTTTAAACAATGGCCTCTTGTAATTTTTATTTAATCTCTTACCATTCTTCTACTCACTCAGTTTCCTTTGACTTCACTTTTTTCTCTTGCCTCATATATAGTTAGCCGACATTATTTATGTAGCATTCTATAAAAGGGATCTCAACTTCCATATTTTGAGAGCTCCTTCCAAGATGTTGGAGCAACCAGATCTGGATACAAAGGTAACTGAATTCTTTTATTGGCTATAAAAGGTGTTGAACAAGTTATTCAGTATTAGAGAATGACAAAATGCTTATGGCACTGAATAGTGTGAGAATTAAATGAGGTTAAGTGTAAAAAAGTGTCTGGAAAATTGTAATCAGTGAACCTTTGCTAACATTCAGGATAGTGCTTACTAAAGCTTACTTTTAGGGGAGTATAGATGGAAAGAGATGTAGAGAGTTAAAAAAATTAGGGTGAACTAAATCTGTAAGTGCGGAGAGGAGAAGGATATAGGTTATTAGGCTGTTTGCAGTCAGACACTAGTGTCCAGGTGGTCTGATCTGTAGATGCAGGGTGCTGTTCCATGTGCTGGCTTCCAGAGGGTGGTAGTATCCTTAGTATCTAGAAGTAACCTAAAGAAATGTCACCCATGAGTTGATAGACGGAGTGTGAAAGACTCACTAGCTCCATCCATGATATTTTCCCATGAATATTAAAATTCAATAGTTATATTTGTTAATTTTAATGCTAAGCATTAATATTGTGATAGTTACTTATTAATGAAAGTTTATAACACAAAACCATTTTTTAATTTTTTTTTTGTTTTGAAGGTAGTGAAATACAACAGAACAAAGCCAATTGAGACAGTACAGTGAAATTGGTACAGAATGTCACAACAGGTTACTGGGATAACATAGTATATCTTGTTATCTTCACAATAGTTATTCTTTGTATCACGTATAGCAAAATCAAACCAAATACAGAACATTATAGAACTTATCAAAACAGAATATTGAATAGAGCAATACAATTAATCAGAACAAAGCAAAACAGTGATAACAATATTTGTCTTCAAAGAGTTGGTAGAAGGAAATCTCCCCTATTTGCTATTTTGCATATGGTCAACCTCCCAAGAGATGTTCAGACCTCTGGCTTCCATTTACTAATGGGGGGGGTGAGGGTGGGATATTTGATTATAACATAAAATCATTAACAAGTACCTATTTTCTTTTAATATGAAAAAGGATACTGTAGTATAAGAAACTAGATATGGACCACTGTTTTCTTATAAGAAAACATTGATTTTCTTTCATTTTTTAAAATAGCAAACCCAATTTTACCTTTATTCAATTAAAAAAAGAATTTCATATATTCAAATGCTAACAAGAGACACCTGATTTGTTCCTTATTATTACAGCAAAGCTAATGAATTTCTTTTTGGGACCCAAGTAAGGAAAATGGGTAAAAATTTGTTAAATCTTTCTGGTAGATCATTCCATTTCTCTCTGATCAAGACTAAATTGGAATATTGGTGTGATAATTATTAAGATGAGTTTCTAGAGGACTTACTAGTAGTTAGATGCAGAAATTTCATACAACATGAAAAGAAACTTAGATGTCATCTTGTTTAATATACCACTTAGTCAAAGAATACTTTCTATCACTTCCTTGAGCAAAATAATCAATGTCTAAACACATATTATGACAACTACCTCACTATTATTTTAGTTAACCAGTCTATTATTGCTATACTCCTGTTAGAAAGTTATTTTTCTTCTCTTCTCTTCTCTTCTCTTCTCTTCTCTTCTCTTCTCTTCTCTTCTCTTCTCTTCTCTTCTTCTCTCCTCTCCTCTCCTCTCCTCTCCTCTCCTCTCCTCTCCTCTTCTGTTCTCTTCTCTTCTTTTTGTACAGGGGATACAACTCATGACTTTGCACTTGCCAGGCAGGCACTTGTGCCGCTGAGTTAAACCCGCAGCCCAGAAAGTTATTTTTCTTAATGCTTCTAATTTCTTCTATCTGTTGATCCTAGTTTTTCCTAGAACCATACAAGTGAAACGTTTTTTCATTTTCATGAATAAAACTTTTTATAAGGGTATTATATGTTATCTTTACAGTTTCATAAATCTTACTCGTATCACATTATTTTCTGAATCCCATCTTAATTATTCTTGTAGTATCAAACTCTCGTCTTTACTAGCATCTAGAGCCAATCTTTCAGATGATTATCTTCCTGAATGTGGTTTCCATTCCTCTTAAAATAGAGCTACTTCACTTTGAACATCTATTCTGGCCACTTCAAGTTTTCATGCAACTTTCATGCAAACAATTTAAGATAAATCCCTTATTTTCTAGGTGTTGTTTAAAAAATAATTTTATTTAAAGAGAAAAAAACAAAACAAAACAGAATAAAGGGTAGCAACAATACAGTATTCCAAGGAAAAAAAGGAAAAGAACAACAACAAAAAACCCCTAAGAAATTATTACTTGACAAATTACATACTGACTTCTTGGAAATAGTTGTCCAAATTACAAAGTTAAAACATGTAAAGTAGACATTCAGACAGTGAGACTGTTAACAGTTCTGCTCCACGATCTGACTAAAACAGGAATATGGTCATCCATCTTACCCACTCAAACATACATGCAATTATATCAAAAGGGTAAAATTAAACATAACAAAACAGAGCAAAGCGGATCACAAGAAAGCAATGTAAGAGACACAAATTTCAAAACTAGACAATCTGAGATATTCACTCTCTATCATATTGACTCTTGTTTTCTTCCAAATAGTTGTCCATATTGTCACATACAGGGAATTCACATGAAACAACCTAGTATGGAATTGATCTGAGCAGGACGAGGAGGGCATTTCAGGTCTTGAAGACCAGATATTAGGGAAGCCAAGAATGGCTGTCATAGTGTCTCTCATTCTCCTCAAAACAGCTGTCCATACCTTAATGTGTGTTGAACAAGGCAAAGCAAGCTAAGATCACTTTGAATAAAAAGTGATAGTTTTGCTGGACTTCACATCATGACATTATGGAATCAGCACTGGGTATTGTAGTGTCTCTTTTTCTTCAAAGTAGTTGTTCATTTCAACATGTGTTATGTAGTTGGTTCTTATAAACTGCTTATAAGCTCTACACGTGCGTGAGTCTCTACATGTATATCTATCCTTTCTGTATTAGAGGTAAAAACAAAACAAAGCAAGATAAAACAAAACAATTCCTAGAAAAGCATGAGGCAGAAAAGTCATAAAACCGCAATACAAGGTGATCTACAATGGTTACCATGATGTCTCAGCAGTGTTTAACAGCATTAATAAAAACAAAGCATTGGAGACATTATAAGACTTTAAAAGCAAGTAATAATCAAACCAGAGTGGGTATCTTAGTGAATCTTGTCATCTTCAGTGTAGTTGCCTATACTCTTAGACTTGATGCTATCCATCATAACAGATTTAAATAAAATCAGTCAATACAAAGTAGCAATCTAACAAACCAGATTCAAATAAGATCAGTCATAATAAGACAATATAAGTTATAAAGGGCTTCAGATTAAGTTGATAGGAAAATTAGGGATGATTACCATAATATGTCCTCTTACTTTTGGATAGCTGACCATGTCCTCAAGTCTAGCGTAAGTAGACAAACTGGAACAGCACGTAATCCATCCAAGCAGAGTGGTGAGAATAATGTAAATTTTAAATCTTGTTACCACATTAACAATATCCTCTGCCTCCCATTTTTAGATAATTCCTCGCCTTTCACTCCCATGGGGTGCACTGCTTGTTTTGGGTCCCACTGCCTCCCTATATAGAGCATCTCAATGGACCCAACTCCTGATCTACTCTGCCTGTGTTTCTCTCTGTTAATATTTCAAGGCCATGTATACTAGAGATTATAACCAATCTTCTCTGCCTCATTTCTGCTATTCTATTTTTCTGCCATTGATAGTCTATTTTTCTTTCACTCCACTGTCTGCCTCATTCACTGAGGCCTCTCTGTCACTGTTCCTGAAATGCTCGTATTCTTGTTCTCTCTCCCTAGAATGTCCTTCAGTATTTTTTGTAGGGTTGAACTGGTGGTCACAAATTCTCCTAGTTCCTCTTTGTCATGGAAGCATCTTGTTTCTCCATTAATTTCTAGAGAGAGTTTTGCAGGATACATCAATCTGGGGTGGAGATTGTTCTCCTTCAGCACTTGAATTACATTACTCCAAGCTCTTCTTGACCTGATGGTCTGTGTTGAGAAGTCTGCCGTGATTTTGATGGGTTTTCCTTTATAGCTGATCTATTTCTTTTCTCTGATGGCTTTTAATATTCTGTTCTTATATTGAATTTCTGGGATCTTGATTATTATGTGTCTGGGTGTAGCTCTGTTTTGATTGTAGGTGGCTGGAGTTCTGTATGCTTCATACCTCTGCATATCATTTCTTTTTTCTATGCTTGGGAAATTTTCCTTAATAATTTCTGTGAATAGCCTTTGTAATTCCTCTGTTTTGACTCCTGCTTCTTCATTCACATGCTTTATTCTTAAGTTATAGATCCTCTTGTCATCTTCCAATCTTTGTATCTTTACTGCCTGCTCCCTTGTTATTTTTAAGAGATCTTCCCTTTCATGACCCCACATTGCAAGCCTGTGTTCAATTTTTGATAGTCTATCTTTGGTTTCTTTGAAGCAGTTTTGCCAGCTTTCTATGGAGTCTTTAGTTTCCTGATAATCTCTTTGAATCTTCTTCATGAGTTCTAGGTTTTTTCTGAATTCTTCATTAAATTTTTCTCTCCATTTGTGTTCCTCCATTCTTCTGTCTGTGTCTTCTTGAGAGGTGCCCAGCCCTTCTTTTATTAATCTACTTATCTCTTGTTTAATTTGAATTAATATTTCAGTTTTGGTCCCGCTTACGAGGTCCTGAAGATATCTCTATGTTCGCTAAGGCTGTGTTTGATGTTGCATTTTTGCTGCCCTCAATCTCTTTTGTATTTACCTCTCCTGGATCTTTGTTCTCAGGGTTGGGGGCTGGGAGTGTTTTCTTATTTCTCCCTTTCATCATGTTTTTGGTTCCTTCCATACAAGTGTACAGTGTAATTCCTAAACCCTTTTCTTGTTGGTTAAGACTCCTCTAGAGGGTGCAGGCTAGGAGCTTTAGCCCTCTTCAATAGGTCATCAGAGATTAGAGTTCACCCACGGGCAGTGTGCGCCAGCTCCTCCCTTCTGGGCCAGTCAACCTTTGCAGGCCTTCACTGCGTCAGTGTGCACCGATCTCAGGCAAGTAATATTGTAGCAACTCACTGGGTCCCCACCAGGGGCGCAGCCTAGTCCAAGCAGATTCCACCAATCCGCTTGGTGAGGGGAGCAACCAGATGAAGCCACCTCCTTATGGAGTTAGGGCTGTCCTGCCCAAATCCAACATGTTGTCCAGTCAGTTTCCCCTTTCCTGTGGGAGGGTCTTATTCCCATCACTCACCACGTGTTGATGCCAGTCCCCAAGAACTGCTGGGCTCCCCGACCTCCGACTTCAGCACAGCTGCAGTGGGAATTCATGGTGCCTCTGGGTGCATCACGTGCAGTGCCAGTCCAGTTGAGCTGCACGCAGGGCTGTTCAGCTCTGCACTCCGGTGGCTCAAGCCAGTTGCTTCAGCGCGGATTGCTTGTTCAGGTCGGGCAGGAATTCAGGCAGCTCGAGGAGGGCGCCATGCTCGCTGATCTTATCTTCACGAATAGTATCCCCAGGACCTCATATTTGAGTGGTTTTTTGCACTTTAGTTTCTTTGTGGGTTGTGAGTCCATCTCTCTCTGTTTGGGTCTCTCCAGGGTGTTTTATTCTAGCATTTGAGCTGTCTCTCTCAGAGAGGGTCTGTCTCCTGCTACCTACCAGTCCACCATCTTGTCTTCTCTCCTCTATTTTCTAGGTGTTTAGATACATTTTATTAGATTTTCCCCAAATCTCTTTTTCATGTGATTACCATACAATAATTCAGATCTCATGAAAACAAGACTTTTTGTGAATATAAGCAGTCTGTCATGGTTTATGTCATTGGCCCCCCCAGCCTCATGCATTTATGCATTTGTGATTGGTTCATTGTCTAGGGTTCAGATTGATGGTGTCAGTGCTACACCCTCCTAGGGGGTGGAGCCAGGATATGATGTAAGGGCAGGAAGAAGGTGTGTCTCTCTCCCTTTTTGGTTCATGCCTTGCTGTTTGCAGTGGCCATGAATCAGTTGGCCTTGGAGCCAACTGAGTATGGACTGAAACCTCCAAGAGCTGTAAGAAGTAAACCTTTCCTTCCTTAATTTTGCATGTTGGGTATTTTGTCCCAGCAATGAGTAAAAAGTAACTAAGACACAGTCCAATCTGGTGCCAGTATCATTTCTTAGGTTGGGTAGCAAGGAATTCACCAAATATCTCAAACTTCCATTTCCAAAGAAAAGTGATGTTGACTAACAAGGCTTCAGTGTTATGATATAGCATAGCTGTTAGCTTTTTAAAAAATTACCCTAAAATTTAGTGACATGAACCATGATTATTCTGTAGGTTGCAGTGCTGATGTGGTTTGGCTGCTTTCTATGGCCTGCTGATGTCTGGGCCGGGGTGAGTAACATAGAATGGCTTCAGTGACATATCTGCAGGTTGGCTTTTCAGATTTTCTCCATATGGTTTCTCTAGCAGCCCAGATGGAGCATGCTAAATGACAGCAAAGGGTTTTCCAGCAGCAAATGAAAGCAAGCTTAAAAGCTCATATGCATTTTCAAATCTTGGTTATATCACTTTTGCCTTTATCTCATTGACTGGAGCAGGCCACATAAGCAAGACCGGATTCAAGATAGAAAGAGATTCCACGTCTTGGCAAAAGATCATTAGGACCACGTGGTAAAGGCTTGTATACAATGAGGCATGACCATATTTGTGGCAGTAATCTACTGAAGTACAGAACTTTGATCTCATGTAATCCTGGCTTTTTGCCTTAGTTAAATGTGCTCACTGATCTCAAGTCTTTTTGTGTGGGATGATTGCCAGTTCATAATGGTTTAATACCTCTCATACCCATGAAATTTGTTGGTGGTATAGTTTGGAATTGAAAGAACATATCTGAGGACCTTAAATCAAAGTTCTAAATCTTCTTCAAATTTCCCCAGTCACATATCATTATTTTCTTTAATAATTTTGTTACATTATCGATGACATCTTGTAATACTCTTGGTCTATTGACCATATATTTACCTTCAGCTTCACAAGGTACCATCTTGTCACTTAAATCTTATTTTTTCATAAAGAAAATACAGAAGTTATATTTATATAATGTCTTTAATTCATATATTTGGTACTGCTGCTATTTGGCTGACATGAAAAGTCATATAGAAGTAAGTATTGTTTATATACAATAAAAGTTTCACTCTTAAAACTTAGAGTCAATTACAGAGAGGAAACTTTTGAGGTAGGCAGGCAAGAATCAACCTTACGCACATAGCCATTCATGACTTTATAGTCATTCTTTATAATTTCACAGATTTATATGTTCTGTCAAAATTAGCCCAAAATTTTGCCATTCTCAGTTTTCCCATCCTCTGTATGGTTAGATACTTGTAACATGCCTGGTAGGTCCATTATTTAATAATCTGTTAATTATGTTAAAACTTGAGTCTTCAATTGATACTTTGAACTTGAACACAAGGTATAAAACATACATATCTGTAACAGTTGCCTGTGAGTTAACTGAGGACATACATAATGCCACCTAAAAAGACCTAGAGAAGCCAGTTTTTCTATATCTCAATTTATGTATATATGATTAACCATTCTTAATATGCATAAAGAAAAAATAAATTTGTATAGAACTGATGCTTTTTTATTTGAATTTAAAGATACATCATACAATACATCTTTGTATATTATAAGATCTTACCTTAGGAAACAAATAAAAATGAAGAATAAAATATGACAAATGAAAGTTAATCTTATTTTACAATATCTGGTATACATTTTGGCCCTTATTTACATTTTTGGTTGCTCACATTAGAGAATAAAAATTTTAATGTGTCCATTTACAGTAGAACTTGAAATCAGCATGCCAGTTATAAAAAGTTTTGGTTGGTAATAAACTCTATTTCTGTTCTTAGGAGCACAGAAATTTAGTGTCTTTACAACCACTAGAGGGCTCTCATTAAATAAGAAAATATTAAGTACATAAACTTCATGAAAATAGGAGAAATCATTTATGATATATCTTTTCTTAGAGCCTGATTAAAATGTTGAAGTCTTAGATATAGTAACTATAAATAAAGTTTCAAATACAGGTTTCCTTTTAAAAAAGGGAACAAATAGGAATGATTTTAAATTGACTATTCAAAAGCTAAAAACAAACATCATAAATATTTTATTATTTGGCGCCTACTTCTGAATCAGACATTTACACCACTCATTTATCTTTTGAGTGTGAAAATGTAAATATAAAGTGAATATATTTTCTCTGAGACTTTCTGGCTCCCAGGCCCTATTCTCTATAAACATCTAGTTTGTTACCATGATGTTGTATATGATTACAACTGAGCAAACATCTCACACAGGGATTTGACAGAGTAAAGCTTTTGAGCCAAGCTGTAGACTTCCTTATGCTCAGGTAGGCTCAGGATGCACTGTGCTGTGGTTTGGCTTTGTTTTTAATCACTTCTTGGATTCCCAGTTTGATTGAGCTTAGCCCAAGATGACTTTCTCTCCAGAAACAAAAATTAAGCTAAAGACCTGGCCATATGTTTGGTCCTGATGGTGTTTATTCTCTGGGTTAGATTCAAACAATGAATATAATGAATAAAATGGAGCAAGCCATCTGTCTAGCACAGAATCGAGGGCTTTACAGTGCACTTCCTCTCTGGGTGTGACCTTGCAAGGAATCAGCAAGACTGAATATTTGTGGGCTCTAGGAGACAGGTTGCTCATCCATTTGTTTTGATTTCAGCACCCGTGCCTGAGTCACACTGCCCATCTAAGGCACTGAGGAAGCTGGATTAGGATCTTGTTTTTCACATTAGTCTCAGGGGTGCCCTAAAGGTTCCTTCAGTCTTTCCTCAGGGGAGCACCCGATGAGTAACGTGAGAAGGATTTCAAACTCTCCTCCAGATGCAAACCTTATCCTTCACTCTACTAAAAGGAACAAAAATATACAGTTGAACAATTTGGATAAACGCTAAAACACGATCTAAAATTCTTCTTATCAGCGTTGTATGATTTGAGTTTGTCTGGAAGTTGGCTTATATCGCTAGTCTCGGGGTGAGGGCTGGTGATCTATAATCAGGTGACCAGGTCTGTTTGCATAGCCTCCGAGTTTCTCTTCAAATTAGTCATCTTGAAAAACTTTGAAGGAACAAGCTGACCAGTCACTGAGCAAACAGAAAGCATCTTCTGTGAGTACGAAGCTGTGCATGACTCTAAAGAGCCAAAGATTGTAAACACATAATCCTGGGCACCTAGGTGTACAGTTTATGGGGTGTGGCTGGGAGGGGTGTAGGTTGAGCAGTCTGGACACACACTGCCTTACATCTGCTTTGCTAGTTGTGTTATGTGTTAAATTAATGGTGAAAAGGAGTTTATTTAGAAGAAGGAATGATGGGGAAGAAAAAAGGGCAAGAGAGAGAGGCAAGAGAGAGTGAGAGAGAGTGAGAGAACTTCAGGTAGAACAATGTAGGATGGTTTCAGGAAAGAAGTAGCATTTAACCTATGCTTTGTGAAATGAATATGATTTCAACAATGAAGAGTGCATATGTGGCCCAAATTTCATGCCACATTTTTTCCTAACATGGCATTCTTAGACCAAGTATTTGCTATACATTTTTGTAAAGTTCTTTGACTCTTGCTAATGAAGTGTGGTTCAGGACAGTTCTAGGAAAGATTTAAGTGATGAAATGCAAAATCAGAGTTCTCTAGGGACTCAGTGAATTTGCTGAAGGAGTTCCAGTTCAATTTAAAACAGTGCAAAATGTTGGTGTCTAAGGAAAATGTTCCTATTAGGCTTTTGTAACACACAGCTGAGCTCACAGTTGATTGTAATCGGGGTCCTTGCTATCTACTTCTTCTGTGGTTACAAAATCAAAGGCTAAGAGACCGCACAATCCATCACAGAAGGAAAAGTCCCCCTTGTTTAAGATCCTCAGATGTCACACATTTTTAAAGCGTGCTGTGTCCTGGAGATTGAACTGATGTAAGCCTGAGCCTGGTTTTCCCTTGGGAGATTGCGCAGGGGCTGTGAGGTGACTAAAGACCAGGGGATACAGAGGGCTCTGGGCAGCTGCTTCCTGCTGAGAACTGGGCTCCAGACTGTCTATTGTGTTCTGTCGCTGAGGAAAATAGGGCAAGACCTACATGTTCAGATTTTTACAAGTTAGCATAAGAAATAAATCAGCTCCCTTCTGTCAGTAACTGGAAGCACTGATGCAGAATGACACTGACTTGTTTTTTTCAGAAAAAGGTACAATAAAAATGATCAGTCTTGGAGATGCAAATTCTTTCTGTTCTTTTTCTTTCAGGAGGACAGAACTCAGGTTAAAAGGTGATTATTCATAATCGTCCTTCAAGGTCACTTTTCCCGATAGGTTCAGAAGAACGTATTTCAAAATATGCTATGATTCTTACTGTAATAAGTTATTAGAAAATTGAAAAAATAGAGCTCAATGTTGAGTTTAAGTATATATTTTTTCTGTAATGGAAAGCTTGGTACATTTTCTTGGTACATTTCTCTATTGCTGAACAGTTTAATATTGATGAATATTGGCTAATTAATAAATGAATGAAAACTTATCATTTGTTCTGCTGACTGGGTCATATAGTGAGTTCAGGAGCCATGCATGCAGTGTGATCTTTACTTATCAGAAACTTGCACTCGAGATAAGTACTGTGCAATATCAGCATTCAATGCAATATTTTTTCATGCTATAACTAGTACATGTTCAGAGGAGAAAATACTAGTGAAAGCTGGGGGTATCAGGAAAAGACTTTTTGGAGTGGTAGAATTTTAATTTTTCATAATGCATCTCCCCATTGATCTAACTCATCTTTCTTGTGCATTTTAGTTAAGCACTCTGTCTTCTAGTTTTCTGATTTATGTAAGAAAATAACAATAGTCTGTGATCTGTTAGATGAAACTAAATAGCTTTCCTGGGGGTTTTTAGGATTTTTAAAGTCTCCAGAATGAAATCTTTTCAAATTACTTTTGTAATTTTTAAATCACTCTTTTTTGAGAATTTAGCTCACTGTTTTAGGAAGCACTGCAATAAGCATTTTTGTGACTGTAATTTTTGTAATGTTAAATTACCTTTTTGGAGAAGTTTCCAAAGTGAGATAAGTGAGGTCAAGAACACAAACATTTTAATGTATTCTAGATTGGAGCAGAGGCATGGATATTTTAATATAATAAAGGTTGAGCTATTAGTGTTCTCTGTCATTTCACTTTAATGCTCTGATTAAACTGGACTCAAAAATTTATTCTATTGTATGGGTTATGCAATAGGCATCTAAGACTATCATAACAAGATACTGTAGACATGAGAACTTACTCAACAGGTCTGGAGCCTGGAATTCCATAATCAGGTGGTTAGGTTTGGTTTCTTCTGAGGTCTTTTTTTTTTGGCCTGCAGATAGTTGTCTTTTTGCTATATTCTCAGATGGCCTTGGTGTTTCTTCCTTTCCTAAAATAAATACTAATATTATTAGGTTATACTCCCAGTTCAATGATTTCATTAATCTTAATTATCTCCCTAAAAGCCCTATTTTCAAATATAGTATGCCTCAGTGCATTTTGTTTTACAATAACAAAATACTTGAAGCTGAGTATTTTATAATGAGAAGAAGTCCATTTAATCTCACAGCTCGGGCTCACAGCATGGCCTTGGCATCTGGTCAGTTTCGGGGAACAGCCTCATGGTACATGGCATCATAAGTGACAGGAGCTCATGTGGAAGAGATCATAGGGAGCAGGACACCAAGGAGGAGCAGGCTTGCTCTTTTCATAACAACCTGCTCTCACAGGAACTAAACCTCACCTAATGGATCTGACCTATTCCCAAAGACAATATTCATCCATCCATGAGGGTAGAGCTCCCATAATCCAGTTGTCCTTCCAATAGCTCCTACCTTTTACAGTCTCTATCACCTCAACACCAGCACACTGGGAACCTAGCCTCCAGCACATGGATCTTTCAAAAACAAATGGTATCCAAACCATAGCACAGTCACACTGAGTGTGAAGACTTCAGTGAATTAGGGTTGGGGTAAAGGTCATAGTTTAGCCCATCTTCCATATGATTTTCTTGATTTTACTTCTACTTTTGTGCAGTCAGATCCTTGTAGGCTATTACTGGCTCATAGCATAATAACCAGGATGTAGAACCTCATTGTCTTCTACTGTGACTTCACTTATATCCAGTACATCAGGACTTTAGCAAACCTGAAAGAGCTACATTGAGTTGCTAGGTAGACTTTGTTCTGAACACAGAATCCTTTTTCCTTCCTCCTTTCCCTCTTTCTCTGACTAGGGAGGTAATTGCTTTCTCTTTTCTTTTAAAAGAATTGTCTGCAAATTCCTCAGTCTCTTAAGGAAATATCTTCTGTCTGCAAATAGTCAACAAATTATTCTTCTCTGCTAAATATAGGTCCCTTCCTAAAAGAAACTCTGGTGATAGGTATTAATAAATAATATGCATATTTACATTAATGATCCATGATGTACAAAGTTTTGATTTTATTCATTACAAGAAACTGTTGCTTAAAAACATTAGTAGCTTCAAGGAAAGCATAGTACATACCAGTTCTAAGATTTTTTTGTGCATTTTAGTTAATCAGTTTTAGTTTTCATTATTCTTTTTTCTAGATTTGTTGGGATACTTTGTTTACTTTGCAACTACCTGAACTGAATTATTAATTAATTTATCTTTCTTAAGGAATAAAACTCATGGATGTCAATTTATGTCTTATAATGATTTTCATGGTGTGTTGAAATTTGCCTGGACAGATTTAAATTTTGATATCATTAGAATAGGTGATAATTTCAAATTTTCTTTGACCTAAAATTTCTTTGGGGGAAATTTGTTAACTTCCAAAAAGTTAAGTGTTTTGTTTTAGGTATAACTATGTGTTCATTAGTTTTTTGCATTGTGGCCAGACAATATGATCAATAAAATGGTTATCATGCAGAATTTATTGATACTTTTGGTAGTCTAATAGCTAGTAAAATTTTATACCACTTTATAGATTTTTGTGAAGAATATATAGTCTTTTCTTTTGCACATGTATGTACATATGTGTGCATCAATACTACAGATTAAAATATTATATCTTAAATATATCATTCAATATTTTGTTCTTATTTTAATCTGTGTTCAAAGAACAGAGTGAACTATTGACATTTGCTATATTTTGATTTTGTCAATTTGGTTTTGTATATTTGAAAGTATAGAATATATTTGTGACTAGTTTATCCTCATTGTGATTTAATCTTTTCTTGTTGTAGTATAATCACGTCTATCCTATTAATACTTTTGACTTGCATTCATTGTTGTGTATTAACACTTATATGGCCTATTTCACATATCTCAGCATCTTATTGAGTTGTTTTATTTTAGTTTGCCTCATTTGTTTGTTTACTCTTTAATTTTTTTGCTTTCTTGGTAATCTTAAGTGTCTCTTTTATAAACAAAAATATAATTAGATTTTCTATTTTTGATACAATTTGTGAATCTTTTTGGGAACAAGGGAATTTAAACTTTTATATTTATTGTCTTAAAACAGAAATTTTTGTCTTACAATTCTCATTCTATTTTGTGATATGTGTTTTTCAAACACACACACACACACACACACACACACACACTCTGTCATTTTTTGCAGTTTAAGGAATCAAGGAAGGAGAAAGCATGTGTGTTAACTGGAAAAGTAAACTGGTACTGTCATAAGAATTGATTGCTTGGAACATTGTTTACTGACTGTGAATGCTGCCACTGTTGCTCAGTTTTTTCTGGTGTCAGAAGTCTTTCCCTGTATAACTGGTGGAGTTTAACCTGTTTCTTGATCATTTTTTCCTATCATCTCCTATTTACGAACTCTAGTGATTTGTGCATAAAAAAGAATAAAATGTTTTTTCATTCCTCACTACTCCCAGGAGTCAATTTTCATTTTTTTAGAGACAATATAGTCTTCATTGAAAAATGCATGTTGTACAAAGAGATCTTATTTTTACCACTCATTTCTAAATGAGCAAGCATGGCAATGCTTTCTGAGGACATTTTCCACCACCAGCCCCACAGACTGGCTTCTCTAGAGGAAAAGTTGTGGAACATTCAGTCATATCTGCCCTTTCTGTGGTAGCATTTCCTTTTAGCACCTGGTGTGTGGGTGTTATCCTTTCTGGGTTTTTTTCCCCATGGGAAGTCAGTGGATAAAAGGTTTAGACTCATAGATTTATATTACTTTCTTACCCAGGAACCCTATAATCTTTCCTAAGAAGATTCTAGAATGTACAAGAAAGGCATTAGGGTGAAACTCAGCAGGTGCTTTTTTTCTTTTTCTTTTTTTCAGGGAGCTGTATAATTTGTCAGAAGAAATAGGAGCACTGTAAGTTAGGCTTGAAATAATAATTTATTGGAATGTCAGTTCCTCTATACACTGAATGTCACATTTCATGACAGAACACAAGTGGCAGCTTAAGGTGTATATTATGCCATAAATGTTATAAAATGTATAAGTTACGAACTATATTTTCTATCTATGAAGAGTGTTAAAACTTTACGATCCAGATTTTTTTTTTTTTTTTTTTGCTAGTGATAGTGTTTTCTTAGAACTCCACTGAGAGTGTGGCAAGGAGTTGAAACCAGATTTGTTTACATCATGCTCGGCACACTCATCGTGGATCACGCTGTTGCCTTGGCAGTGTCCAAACCACTGTCTGTTTCCACGTTGGAAATTAGAAACTCATACAGCTTGATTCAGGCGCATGACATGCTGAAAAAAATGCTTTGCCTTGTCCTCAGCTGTTGCTATATTCAAAAGATGAAGTGAATGTGGGTGGGAGTAAAGTTCACACTTCGCAGTAAGATTACTTAAATATAAAATATAATTAAAATGTGTTTCTTCAAATGTTTTAAGGAGTTTTACAAAGTTTTAGAAGTTTGTGATTCTTTTGATTTACCCATATTTTTGTATTTCCTTCTTTTCCAATTTTGAGAAAAAATTAATGAAAATTAATGTAACTTTTCCCTGGAGAGTACTTGCTTTTTCTGTCTTAGCAAACAGCACACATACCACGTGTCATTTTGGTTTTCAAGTGAGAAGTGCTGCTTCAATTAATGGTGACATTTTATCTACCTTACCTGTCTTTTTCCCTTCCTTTCTTCATTGTTCCCTCATTTATCTTCTTTCAGACCAGGAAATGTGTATTTTATTTTTCATAGATAAAACGTAAATTAAATGAAAGGAACAGCAAAAATTGATGGGGTATTTGCCTCTGTACTATGTTAGAAACACTCTCTTCATTTTCCTCCTTTCTTGGACCTTATGGTTTTAATTCACTTATACATCTCTGCCTTTAGCTGGAAAAGGAGTTAAATTTTAAATTTTGACTCTTGCATCAACTGCTAAACCATGAGCTTTAGTTTTTCCATCACTTTCCACTAAGCAATCCTGATACAGATTCAAGTAAGCATCAGTGATTGTGATGAATGCTGTGTGTTCATCAGAATGGAATAGATATGTGGTCCTATCTCAGCTCTCTCATAAATAAGGAGTGTGAAAGAAAATTGACCAGGACACTGTGAGCATAAGTCTTTTTTGATAAAGTCAACAAGAGGAGGGTTGGGAGGAGCGTTCTTCTTGGGAAAGGAGAAAGTGTTTTACAGAGTGTAAGGAGAGTAGGTCAGCACAGTCTCACCAGATTTAAGCAAGACAATTCTTGAAAGAGGAGTATTTTCTTGCAATTTAACAGTGACTCCGATTATATGTCATATGTAGGAGAAGATGGGGAGAAAGAGCGACGGGTGACAAGACTAGAGAGGACCGAAGAGCAAAGCCATCAATGGGTCCTTCAGTGTCTCTCGTTCAAGTTTATTACCAGGAGTTGGTAAATGGGACTCAGAGATTTCTATTAACTTTACCACAGAGTGATAGGTAACTAGAACTTCAAAATCCTTATATAGCTTGGTGAATAATGACAAAATGAATGAAAAACCACTTTTTTGCCTGTGCTCTGCTCTACCTTCTATAAGGGCGAAGACAGGAAATTGTGCAAACCAATTACCTCCTTCAGGTAATTGATTTGATTTGATCAAAGCGTATTTTATTTTTTACCTAGTATTTAAATTTGAGTATGATTTTATTATGTATCACCATAAGGTCACATTTGAATTTACCAAAACATTTTCCTTTTGTTGGAAATTAAGATTTTTAATGTGGAAGTCCACTTTATTAATAAAGCTTAATATATACACTTCTTTCATGTTGAATTATATTCCTAGGACGAAACATAAAAGATGATGAGTATTGAGCTATAGTTGTGTTAGTAATATCCCTCAATATATTGTAATAGTTTTTGCTTTGGAATCTTTGTACAAGGTACCTTTAATTATAGTTTTAAACAGACTTATTTATGCATTTTATTTGTGTAGATGCAATTAATTTAAAAATTTTTTTGCTGACTAATT
Source organism: Dolichotis patagonum (assembly GCA_004027295.1). Lineage (NCBI taxonomy): Eukaryota > Metazoa > Chordata > Mammalia > Rodentia > Caviidae > Dolichotis > Dolichotis patagonum. Next base: position 184,334 of record PVJX010000336.1, on the reverse strand, counting down.
CTTTTGTTCATTTAGAAGGAAAAGAATCAGTACATTTTATATTATTTTTCACATTGCTTTTGACTGCTGGGAATAGATATTGGCACAATTTTGTACCAACCACATTGGGTCACTAGCTTGTCACATCTTCACTGCTGCAAGGTGTCTGTTTCTATGGCTCTATGCATGTAGTTGAGTTGTGTGGCACTGCGAGAACAACTATGTGCAGTATTCTTAATTTTACTGAAATGCTGATGTGTTTGTTGCTTTAAAGAGTGCATGGTGGCTCTTGCCTGTAATCCCAACTACTTTGGGAGGCTAGGCAGGAGGATAATTTTGAGGTCAGTTGGTGCAACTTAGTGAAACCCTGTCTCAAAATGACAAAAAGTAGATAAATAACAAAAGGACTAGGGATGTAGCTTAGTGTGAAGGTGCATGGTTTATCTCTAGTGCAATGATGTGAGGGCATGAAATGTATGTATGCTATTCTTTAGGTCATTAAAATGGTAAATTAGATAATGACATTTTAGGTTTTTGATATTTTTTCTAAAATAAGGAAGAGCATTCCACATGTGTTATTTGGTTTTTTCCATGGCAAATTAAAGAGTATCATCTTTGAAATATTAGAAAAATTATAGATAGGTTTGCAGACACAAACACTGCAGACAACTCAGGGCAAGGTCTTACTGAATCTGAGGATTTAGGGGTATTTTTAAAGCTAAAATATGGCATTCCTTCAGGAGTGAAGCTAAGCAAAAGCTCTATCTATTCCACAGGCTTCAAATATCAATGTATCAAGCTTTTCAACTTCTTCATCATGCCACTTTATCAAAGGTAGAATTTAACAAACAAGAGTAGCTATCAATATTTAGATTGTTACTTTAGAAGCATGCAAAAATTCTATATTATAAGTATGTTTTCAAAGATGAAATTTAAGGGTCAAAATAATTTCATTACAGGCACAATTACTATTGGAAGTGAAGTGGAAATTTAATTTGATGAACAAATCCTGACATATAGTGTCAGGAAATATATCTTAAACATAAATAGAGTCACAGTCATCTGTGCTTGTGACTTGTGGTTTGCTCTGCTGTGGCTAATACTGTCTGATTAAAAATATACATTATGGCAGGGTAGAAAAAGCTTTGGTTACAAAGTGACGGAACAAAGCAAAGCCATAAATTTACCACATCCAGTGCTATTTTATGACCCTAATAAGTCATCTTTAACTTTGACCTACAGTTAGTTGGAAAATAAATCATTTCAGTTTTTCAAATTTGAGCTTTTTGAATACATTGGACTTTTGGTTTCCAAGATGAAGAACTCTTGACTAATAATCTATGCAGTTTGAAACAGTATTATGTAATTATTGTAAAACAACAGATTTTTTTACTGTGGCAAAGTTTTGTTGGTGTTTAAAAAATTGAAGTTGTTTCATATGGTTTTGTGTAGCCAAACCACAAATCCTATAAGTTTAGATATTTTAAAATATACCATTCTTAGTTATGAGATTTTGAAGATTACTCTGTAATATATCAAAATTGCATTCTAGGTTACAGTTCTTTGGCAACCAACTACTTCCAATTTTGTATTTTGAATATTGTCTACTACTGTTTCTTTTCCTTAATTCCAACTACATTAGTTCAATCTCCTCATGTTTAGTCAATAGCCATTTTGATGCTTTATTGAATAATTTTCCTTGCATGTCATTTACCTTTTAATTCATAACTCTATACAAAAATTCTGTATCAAAAAAGCTATTACTTATAAGTACAAGTGGTTATCAAAATAAATGGTAGAAGTTTAAATTAAAAATTATTATAGTTATGAAAAAGATATATTGCCATTAGCCTTCCTCATAATACTCCCTTTTGCTTTGAAAACATTTATCCCATTGTTCCTTACTTCCTGAAGCAAGTTTGAAAGTCCTCTTTCATGAGCGTCTTTAGTAGATGTGATAAAATAAATATATATATAGTAAACGCTGCTGCCAAGTGTCATGTAGTGGCAGAAGAGCTCGTAGAAAACATTATCGTGTGCCTTTATTTACCTTGTTCACCAGATCTGGCACCTTGTGATTTCTGGCTCTTCCTCAAAATCAAAATGACTGTGAAGGATAAATGCTTTAATCAATTCAGGACACTGAGGCAGACACCACAGCGCAACTGAAGAGCGTCACAAGACAGGACTGCCAGAAAGGCATCAGAAAGTGCCAGGAATAATGGGATATGTGTGGTGGGCTACCTGATGCCTACTAATACACTGCATCTTGGGAAAATGATGTCTTTTAATAGACTGAAAGTTGAAATTGTTTTATTTTTAATTCTGATTCAATGCCTCCCTCCTTCCTTGTCTTCATTCCTCTAACCTGCTGTCGATCTTTTGTATTTGTGAAAAGCTTCAAATATTTGGTGAAGGCTTTGTCAAAGCACAGAGACACTAATTGTAATTTTAATGAGCACAAATATTATATGTATGTTCATACAGGGAGTGTCATAGCTAATATTCAGACATTAACCAAAATATGTGACAGAGAAAAATAATGAAAATGTAGAGTTGAAGATGTATTAATTTAAAAAAATTTCCCTATATTCTGAAGCACTGGCATCTGAGACTTGGCTAATAGTGGAGAGAATGCCTCTCCCAGGAAAGCTAATAATTTTTTGTGTTTTGTTTTGCTTCTTATTTGTAATTTGAGTTTCTCATATAAGAGGAATCATATGGTGTTTGTTTGTTTGTTTGTTTATTTATTTATTGTCTTTTTTTAGACAGCGTCTCGCTATGCAGTTCAGACTGGCTTGGGCTTTCTTTGTAGCTCAGGCTGGTCTCAAATTTGCAACGATCTTCCTACCTTAGCCTCCTGAATGCTGGGATTATGTGAGTGTGATACTGCGCCTGGCTCAATCATATGGTATTTAAATTGTGGGTCTGATATTTTTTACTCAACATTATGGAGTCAAGGTGCATCCATTTTCCTACAAATGATTCTATCTTTCTTTATGTCAGAGTAGTATTCCATTGTGTGTAAATACCACATTTTCTTAATCCATTCATCTGTTGATGGATTTACAGGTTGCTTCCAAGATTTAGCTATTATGAATTGCACCGCTATAATATGAATATGGATGTATTACTGTAATATGATGTCTTGAACTCTTTTAGGAAGATACCTAGAAGGAGAATAACTGGAGCAAATGGAATTTCTTGCTTTAGTTTGTGAGGAATCTTCATATTGATTTCCACAGTGATTGTACTATCTTGCGTTCCCATCAACTGTAATTATGGTAAACAACTTGCTCTGGAGTGAGTTTTTGCAAGGAATCCAAGCAGGCAGAACCAACACGTACACCCACCCCTCTGTGGGACATTCATGCTCAGGGCGCCATCTCCCAGCCCTAAATCATCCAGGGCCTGATACCAGGCATGTAAGAGTAGTCATTTGTTCCCTGACACTGATATTGTTTAATCTAGGCAAGCTATCGCTGTGAATTCCACCTTCTCCTTCCATGGAAACCACAGTACAGGATTTTGCCACATTGCCTTCATTTCTTTCACTTCCTGACCAGTGATTCCTTGAGTGGCCCATGCCTGCTGTGCCATGCTTCCTCCTCTTGGGAGCTGTGGGGACAAACGATGGCAACTATCTGCTGAACTGTTGGCATCACCATGCCCAAATAACAGTAAAACCTACATTTTAAAATAGTAATTTTCAAAAAGATTGCATGGATTGAGTAGTTTGTGGCAAGATTGGTGGTATATGCTTTTCACTGGGGAAATCTCACCGAGTCCTCTGAGCTTTATGACAAAAATGTTATTACACCCATGGTGCAAATAAAGCATCTGAAGCTGTAATGATCAGTGAACCCACCCTAACCTTACTATGATCAGGAAGCGGTGGAGAAAGTTTAGAACAAGACCCTCTGAACTAGAGTCTGTAATTTCAGCCACCAAGATTGAATATACTTCCTGTCACTAGACTGTGCTCTGTATAAAGGTCACAAATTTGTTCACTTCGTTTCCACTCATACTTTTTAACTATTGGAAGAATCTTACCTCAGTATGTAAGTAAACTTAAAAAGAATACACTGAAACTTCTTCATAAATAGAGTTCCATATTTTTATTAAGCTCCATGTACATGTAATTGAGTAAGGCTGAAGACTACTTTAATATACCTGAATACTGAAAATAGGAAAATCATAATTCCTGAGGACAATATCACAAAAATATGAATGGATAATAAATTCTAAGAGTGTAAATCCTTGGATACAAAATCATCAAAATGACTAGGCTTTATTAGGAAAAAGAGTCTGTTCAAAGCTCTTATAAAAAACTAAGAAAACCTACGGTGATTTGTATTTGGACATGCTTAAATTTCCTTTGGCATTTTTCAAGAAGGAATCAACTGTCCCAAACATTTCATGTGTTCTGACTTCTACACAAGGCAGAGGGTTGTATTTCAAATAATATTGGCTTCTGAAAATGTGAATTTAAATAGAAAAGTTTTCCATTGTTTTGATCATTCTTTTAGATACTGTCATTATTTGAATTTTTTATGTCACAGATAAATTTCAAGAGCCAGCGTTTAAATAAACAATTTGAAATTTAGTAGATTTGGCTTGCCCAACTCTGAAACACAGCTCGTGGTGTTGGCTTGGTCCCTTTCAACAGCTAAAAATGAATTTCAAATGAATAGGACATAGGAACAAATGCAGAATACAGGCTCAACCCAGCTGACACCTGAGGGCCTGATCATGTATGACATGGGTAACAATAAAATGCGCTACAAAATTCCTTTTAATGGATGTCTAGAAAACTCCTCAAGATATTCATGAATTCTTGAGTGTAGAGAGAGCCTGGGCTAGGGGGGTCTGTATCCTTCTGGTCACTTGTACTTTAGGTGTATTTCCTCTTTGCCTCGTTTTTCTCTGTATGCTACACTTACACAACACATGTGAACGGAATTTGTTCATACTCAGAGGGATTACGAGAAGAGGAGGAGTCACTTGCAATACAGTCACAAATGAAATCCTTGCGGCTGCCGAGCCCCTGTGGGCTTCTTTGGTACATTACGCACCCCGAGCTTGTCTCATGCCACCTCTGCGCATGCTCAAACTCCCATCATTCCATTTCCCCATCTCTTCTGTCAAATCATCTTTTCTGGTCTCCTCCAGAGAAGAGAGGCCATTCTTTGCTGTCATTGGGTTTCTGCCTCTTTCCTGTCTTCAGGATCACTCTTTCCACTAAAATATCCCAAGACCAGGGTGTTCCCCTTAAACAGCTTTTTCGCCAAAAGGTAACTTGCCCGGGGAAACTATGAGAAGTTTTAAAAAGGTCATTTGAACAATAACAAATGTTTTAATTTGCTAACAGGTCCTAAAAAGCAGAAAAATCAAAGACTGTGTTGCTGGCTTGTTTGCAAACATCAGAAAAAGACAACACTCGTACTGAATTCTGGAAATGGTTTACTGTCAGATGGTTGATGGAGTTTTGGCTTTTATTCAACGTGACTTTTGTTCTCTTCTATGATATATAAAACTACCAAAATACAGAGTGAGAAGTGGTGAGAACTATATTACCAATTCATATTTTTTTTAGCAACATATTTAGACCCTATATACAGCTATAGGTATTTTTCTTTCTTCAATTCCTATACCTTTCTCAGGATGCATTTTTACCACAGCCAAATTTTCCTTTCCTTATAGTTAACTATAATTGATGTTAAATATACTTTCAAGATTTAGTTATTGAGAATTGTGCTGCTATAAACATGAGTATATACATCACTAATATATGATGTCTTCTATTATTTCAGGATGATTCATAGAAGGGGAATAGTTGGGTCAAATGGAATTTTTCCAATCATAGATGAATGCATATAGGAAATGGAGTGTGAAATCACAGTGGAGAACTAGTGTATCATAGAGAAGGATAAACCCGAGTCATTTGTAGGAAAATGAATGTGTTACGAGATCTTAAAGTGAAGTGAAATAATTCAGAAACCCAAGCTTAAATACTGCATAGTTCTCCTTATCTGAGAAACCCAAAATATAAATAAAAAGAAAAATAAAAAATAGTAGGAAGTGGGGAGATAGATTTTGTTCAAATAAAGAGACAGAGTAAGGGTGGGAAGAGGGCAGGGAAAGGAGATAAAGAATTGAGATGTGTTATGTACATGTACCAACTCCTTACAAGGCATGCAATCATTATATAATGAAAACATGCATTAAAATATAAAAGCTGAAAAAATACATTTTCAATAATACTCTCTTTTGTTTAAGTATGGTTGTATTATTTTTATTATTATTTTCAACTTTACTCTGAGAAGGAGCTAAAGCCCATAATGCTTCTGTAGGTTATAATAAGGCACATGTTTTGATGCTTTGCAAAGTGTCAATCATTCTCTATTAATTGAATTTTTTACTATTGCAAGGTATCAATTTTAAAATGCTGGCTTCAAAAATCAGCAACATTTATTTATTCTTCGCTATGAGGAGAAACATTTGAATTATGTGACATTTTCTTGGAGGAGAAATGTTTTTTATTTTTGTTCTTGAAAATGTAAGCCATCAACAGTATGTGTATCTCACTGGAGGCTTTCAAATGGCTTGCATGTAATTGTTTCGACATTTGTGTGATGTCCTTCTTATAGTTCAATTGATTTATCTTAGAATACGAAGCTAGATTTGCCAATGCTGCAATCTTTCCTGTTTCCTGTCACTTCATCTAGTTTATAATACCAGAAGTAACAAGATGACAGTTTATTTTAGTCTCATAAATAGTAAAAAGATGTACTGAATGTAGGGTCTGTATTGAACCAGAGCTGTTTAGTTTCTGAGGTATTCTCCAGTATTTTTAGTTTCCAAATGTGTGTGTGTGTGTGTGTGTGTATATATATATATATATATATATATATATATATATATATATATATTTGGAAAATATGATATACGTCTGAGCTTCAGAGTTTTGGAAACATTCTAGATTTAAACCATAACAGTGATTGTTTGCAACTTTGTAAAAGATCATTGTGATATCTGCATGAAGATGAAATGAGACACAAGTTAGAACAAAGCCAAGGAGATAGTGAATTCTTGAAGTGGGCTGTTAGAAGCTGGGGTGATGAGAAATGGATGCTTCCAGAATAAATTTGGCAAACAAAGCAGTAGGGCTAATGAAGGATTGAATGTGGGGTGATGACACATCAGGATTTAAGGTCAACTGTTAGGTTGTTGATCTGAGTAAGAGGATATTTGGTGTGTCATTTATAGTTCAGTAACTATGTGCTTTAGTTTTAAGGCCTGTATTGTTTCCAAATGAGGATTTATACTTTGGGTTTTAGAGGCTGCTCGCTTACACATTCTAATAAAATTCTTTGGCGTTTACTCTCTCACAAGTCATAATATCCTGGCTGGTTAATTTTATATTTTCAAGTCTTTTACCTATTTTATTTAAAAAATGTTTCTGGAGCCCTCTTTCTCTGAATTTTATAACTCTGCTGTGGCTTTGGCTATACCTTATTCGCCAATATCTTTTACCTGGTTGTCATTTGTTCAGTGTATTTAGTTTTCATTGGTTATGTTAAACTTCTTTTTATCTTGGGTTCTGTTTTTTATTTTAGTTTTCACTCTATAAAGCATATTTTCATTTCTTTCTTTTAGCATTTAGTATAGTCTTTTTAGAAGGAACTTTTCCTCATAAATTTCTTTCTTATTTCTTTATTTTAGTACATGTTTGCAATGCATGAAGTCTACATTCCTTGTGTGGAGTGTGCACATGTGCATAACACATTTCCATCCCCTTTTCATCCTCTTTCCCCACCTTCACCCATCTCTTGATCCCCTTTCCATCTGAGAAAGATCTACCTCCCTGTTCCTTATTATCTATCACTTATTTTGATTTTTAATTTACAATTTTAATTTTGATTTTTAATTTACAATTTGACTTTATAATTTGCCTTATTAAATAGCAGGTAGGACCAGTAGTTACTATGTGAATACCATTTTTTCTAGCCCATCTTTTAAACAACAAGACTGTATTTTTACTGTAGGGAAGACCCTGATACAGACATCCTTTAACAAATGACTTGTGTTTTCATCCATTCCCATCTCTGCTTACTGGTAAGAAAAAGAAGGGACACACAGGTAAGAACAACTTGACAGCATAAGTGTGTCATCGCTGGTGACATAAATAAAATGTTAGAAGAGTCTGTGAGGCACAAGGAATGACAAGATCTAATGTCTATGTTCTGCATCATATGCAATGTGCACATTTGACAAAATTTATAGTATTCTGCTGTCATACTGTGATTATAATACTGAAAGTAATGATAAAATCATAGACATTATTAAGCACTTCATATGTTGTATACTGCACTGTGGTTGATATATCTTGTTAGTATCATGGCTTATTCTCATGTTATCCTTACAGGTGGACATTATTTCAAATAATTATAAATGAAAAAAGGTGAATCTAACAAAGAAAAGCATAGACTGGAAAGTTAGGTAGATTTACTTTGAATTCTAACCCTGCCAACTGCAAGTTGTGTGATCTTGAATATGTGCTTTTGTAAATCTTTAACTTCTGTAGTATCTTTGTGTCTCAATTTCTCAACTTAAAGCTTTTACAAGGCAACTTGCCAGGGTGCAGTGAAGATTAAATAAGTGATGTTTGGAGAACATCTTTTAAACTATGGAAGACTTTTCATGCAGGTTTATAATATGTCATTGTTCAAACTTTCTTCTCTTTTGCTTTTAAGAAATGTGCCTGGCATTATTTACCCACTGAAACATGGAAGGCCCTCAAGGAATGAATGGCAGAAACCTTGTAAATGCAAAACAAAACAAAACAAAATAAAACAAAACAAAACAAAACAAACACAATATTTGATTTCTTTGGCCACACAAGTCAAGACGGATAACAAAAGCTTATCAGGCTTCATTCTCAATCCAGATTGAGAGACCTGGGTTAATCTCATCATCTTCCCTGGTAATTACTTTCTTGATTTGAGTCTCCAGCAGGACATAGTTCTAGCAGTTGAGACCCTGGATGAATGGAAGAAAACATTCTAAAATAGCTAAAATTTATTTTTTCTGGAAAAGGTTACTACTGCTGCTCTGTTTTACTATCTCATCCCAAAATAAATCTCTGTTTGTTTTGGCGAGTATGCGAGAGTTTCTGCTCACCTTCAGTTCACTCTAATATCTAAATCCTATATATTTTTATATTAGAACTGCTATAATAACAGACTATAAACTAGATAGCTTACCAACAGCAAAACTTTATTCCTTACAGATACATGGAGGCTGAAGGCTGCATACTGGATGCTGGGAAGTCTAAGATCAAGACCAGCAGATCTGGTGTCTGTTAGGGACCACTTCCTGGTTCATAGGTTGTCATCCCCTTCCCTCTTCTTCACATGGTAGAAGTGGAAACGCAAATCTCTGAGGTTTTTTCAAAAAGGGTACTAAACTCATTCATGAGGACTCTGCTCTCATGGACTCTGCTTTCACTCCCAAAAATACACATATGTATGTTATTGGTCTATGTCTGTATATTTATCTATTATAATATGAATTATATACTTTTGGCTCAAATAATTCATATGTTTATTTGTCTCTCAACATCTTCATTTGGTAGTAGTCCGTGGGTATAGATTTCTCTGATCTATGCATAGTTCTTCTATTTTGTGAGCCAGCCCTACCTTCAAAATTTAAAATGGCTCAACTGTATTACATTTTTTCCAAATTGTTAAAAGCTTAAGAAATGAAGTATAAGATAAGCAGCCCAGTTTTAGGGAGGTGGCCTGGAGCCTGCATGCATCACTTTTGCTCATATCTCACAGGTAAGGATTTACTCACATGCCTACACCTAGCCACACTGGAAGATGAAAAATGTAGCTCTTCACCAAAAAGAAGTCTGGAGTAAATTTTAGGGTATATTCTAAATAAAAGGAAGGATGATTAGACACAGTGGTAGGGCATAATTGCTCCTCCTTCATAGTAAAAGGAGATAGTCCCAAGTAAGACAGAGTCTTGCTGTCTCAGTGTCCTTGAGCTCACTTTGTAGCCTACGCTGGTCTCGAATTAGCAAATATCCTCCTACCTCAGCCCAGCAATATTGTTCACTAACTGTTTTTACTCTTTTTCACTGTGCAGTTCATTTAAAAACGAAAGAAGTTTACAATAAATTTTGTTCAATTAGGCTCTTTGGAATTAGACTCATTGGAATTTCTATACCATATATTAATCTTATTAAGACAACAAGAATCTAATACAATTATCTTTATTTAGGATCTGTGAATGTCAGAAACTATGTTAAGCATTTAAGGTGTATTGTGCTAATTACTTTTAAAACCCTTAAATGCTAGAAATATTTTTCTTTTCAAAATCTGAGGTTTTGAGAAGTTAACAGTTAGAGCACAGACAGCTAATAGGTAGAGGAGACAGGATGTAATGGAACCTCGATGCTATCTTACAGCCTTCCCAACACATCATGTTACCCAGATGAATCACTTTTCTATCCCATGACTGCAGAAAGATTCATGTAATTCTCATTGTGTCTTTCTCTTTCTTCCCTTCTCACGGCAATGCCTCTTACATGGTTCTGACGTGTGTCTCCCGTGAACCTTCACCATCAGAAGAGTGACAGTTTTCCACTGGTGACGGCTTCTGGATGTTCAGGACACTTCTTGTTCCATGATTCCCTATCTACCTTTCTGTAGGGGACCTTTCATCACATGTTTCTTAATAAACTACTCTGGGCAAATGTCTGTTTCCTGCCAGGAACTTGAAAGTTAAACTGGGTTATTATCAGTTATATTTCCCTAGTTACATTTCTCAGTTACTGTCACAGTATATGTGAATCACCCTCACTGACTAAATATTCATATTGTCCCCAAGCACAATTAGCTCAATTTTCTTGAGCAATATTGTGTGGGTTTTTTTTTTTTTTGGTCTTTTACTATGTAGTTTGGCCTTGAGTTTACTTTGTAGCCCAGGCTGGTCTCAAACTCACAATGGTCCTCCTAACTCAGCTTAACAATATTGTACACTAACTGTTGTTACTCTTTTTCACTCTTCAAAGAACCATATCTAATGGTAGATAAGGATCCCATAACAAAGAACGTTTTAGCTATTTTACAACTAACTGGAGCACTTTTATGACCCGGACAGTCCTAAAATTTCATACTGCCTTTTTTCCTAATAAACTAGAAAATTGGGTCTTCTCAATATTTTGCATAAGGAATAAACCTATATTAAGGCCCAGTACTCCAATCCCTCTTAAAGATAACATGATCTCTCAATGTGTAGTAATGTAACCCCAAAATAATCTCTTATTAATGACCTCCATTATTCTTTCATTATTTGTTGACACTAGACAGGAAATATTTGTTTAGATTTTGTGTGCTTGGCATTGATATTATGGAATTTACTGTGACTATTAGTACTACTGCTAGTTACTACTACTACTACTACTACTATGTGACTGCTATTATTGTGCTCCTATTACATGTCAAACATTGTTCTAGAAATAAATATTTTCTCACATAGTCCTTACAATATCCCTGTAAACATTATACCCATTTTACAGATGAGGAATGAGAGTCTTAATGTGTTCCAATTACTTGGCCAAGGGAACTTTTAAGTGAAGGAGCTAACATTTAATGCTGCATTGTTTGTTAAAAAGAAAAAAAACCCCTTAGCTTACCACTGTATTCTAAAAATTATTTTATGAAAAGAGAATTTGGGGATGAGGTACAAGAAAATGCTAGGCCTTTTATGTAAGATAGTCTTTTGGATTCTTTTAGCCCAATACTTATCATTACCTTTTTTTGGCTTGTTTGTTAGTGGCTTAATACTACTTTCATATAATCTTAATATTAACTGGAAAAGAGACAGCCTTCTGCAACAAAAAAGCAAGTCATGCACCCTCATTACTGTCTACTTGATTTCATAGCTTTGTTGTAAAAAGTCAGTATCAGCCTCTATGGAAAATTGTTCTCTGCAACTACCCTGGAAACAGTGGCTCAGCACTAATTATATTAAACTAAAATCTTTGTTTCTGGCAGGCATTTTATGACTTCTAAAATTCTGTATTGCATAATTACATAAAATAAGTCAACTAGTGCAGTTAATTTTTCCTGGAGGGACACAAGAAACCCATGCTCTTTAGGATGAGTTTATCCATGGGAGCTATTCTTGTAATTTTAAAGACACTGATGGGATATTAGTACACCTCCTTTGAATGGTTTCCAGATCCAATTGTTCGGTGTAGATCTCCAAGAACCCCATGCAGTTGGTTCATGCACTGGAGAAGAGCCAGAGATGACTTCAGGGATGACTTTGTCAGCAGGGTTTAGGTGGCCCACCTCCAGGTAAAGTTGATGTAATCTCCCATTTCCAGTAGGAATGGCAGTCATAGTAACAAGCATTTATTGACACACATCTTTTGGCAGGCATCATGCTAGGTTCTGGTTGAGCTCCTTTGATGCCAAACATGCCATCTGTTCTGCTGATTACATAGCAGAAGTGTTCACAATCAGCCAGTACTAGAGAGTCCTCACGTCTTGGCCTTCATCAGAGGGTGAAGCCAGAGAGAGCAACCTCCAGTGGTTTACTCTTCAGTTCCCATCAAATCTTCAGCTCAGACAAATGATAGAGGAAATCATTTACAGTTTTCATCCTCTCACTCTTCTACTCCTCTGATATTTGATCATTAAATCACATCAAAGTGATCTCTTGCACCTCACAAAAAGTGCACTTTCACATATTCCTGGTTGTATTTTCTAAATCAGTACTTACTAGAAATATAGCAGTTTAAAATTTAATGCTGCATTTACTACAAAAAATTTGAACATCTAAATACAGTAAATACTTTCGGGTTGTCCAAGGGGCAGAGTATTGTGCACTAGAAGATGGCACATAGGCTCTGTAGTCACCGCGGGGCCTGCTGCATAGCAGGCAAGTGTGATCCGAGAACGCGGAGAGGACAGAGATGGCATCTGCTGGTAAAGCCAAGGCTACTTTTTGAGAAGGTGGCATTTTAATTAGGTTTGAAGGATGTATGGGAGAAAAGGTGGGGAGAAGGAGAGAAAAAAACGTTATTGCAGAGAACAGAGCACGTATCCAGATGTGAACTCTCACGGAGAAGCCTGAGATGTCCATAGGGGAAGAGTTCAGCTTGGCTTCCTGTGGTACTGAAAAAGCAGGACTGAGTGCAATCAGCAGTGACACGAGTTACAGGGTAAGCTACGGAGTTTTGTTTAACCTTAGAACTAGAAGCAATATGATATATAGTGGTAAATAAATGACAGGGAAGCATTTAAAAGGGAAGGGTAACCTGGTTAAAGTACTAGGGGGATGAAAACTTGTATTCAAGAGCCATTTCTCTAATAGCATTTATTTGGGGACAAAAGTTTAATGGGTAATAAGACCCCAAAATATTGTGTATTTTATATCAGTCTATCTAACATCTTATCGGTGCATTGTTTAGACTACTGTGCTGAGCAAAGCTCTGTTTCTTTCTAGAAGCAGGATCAGAATCAGTTTAAAAGCCCAATCATGGATATAATTTTGAAACATATTTAGAACTTTTTCTGTGTGGTGGATTCCATCCTACCAAGCAAGCTATATAATTTTATTTTAAATTGCTTTCTTGGTAATATGAGGTAGGACATGAGAATAAAATAAGTATAAATATAAATACAACAATGTATGTATGTATGTGTACACATATATGTATGTACACATTGGTATTTGTGAGATGGGTCTTTTTCTGGAATATTCCATGTACTTTAAGTAAGTCAGTAAGACATAGTACTTGGAAAAAAAGCAACAGTTTTCCTAGGTTCCGTGGTACATTTGTTCTGGTTGTACAGTCCCTTGTAGTAAAAGTTGCATTTATTGAACTTCTTGGGCACCTAGTCAAAGTAAGTCCTAACAATAGATTGTTGTATTTCTCAGCATAGGAGTTATCTGGGCTTTAAAAAAATAATACAAATACATTATATCAGTGATCAGGTCACATACGCAGTAGAGTAGACAGAGTATTGGTTTTGCATTCAGCTCCGCCTGATTTCAAGATCAGGCAGGACTTTGTGCTGACAGACGGAAAGACCCTAGTAGGTTCCTTATTCTCTTCAAACTTTAATGCCCTTTTTTTCTCTTTTTATGAAAAAATTAAGCAAAATTTCATAACTAAACATTAAGAGAACAGCAATAGTTACCACACTGTGTATTGTTATCTTTGAAGTAGTCCAAAACAGTTCATAGATAAATGGATGCAACTTAAGAACATAATGTTGAATGAAACAAGTCAGGCACACAAGCTCAAATATTGCATGTTTCCTCTTATATGAGATTATATATACAACAAATAAAGAAGAGAAACTAGAAACTAGAAGATACTAGAAACTAGAGGAGAGACTAGAAACTAGAAGAAACTAGAAGAGTCTTAAATAACAAATAGGGAGAAATTTAAATACTTCTCCAAAATACATGTTCTGTTGTTTTAAATATATTTCAATATATAAGCTAATTTGCTTCATTTATACTAATAGTTTATCTTGGTTCACTGAAAAGAAATTTTGTGTCAATGCTTTTGTTTAAAAATTGAGGTAATAATACTTACTTTGAACCAATGATTCAAAGGTCCCATGTCTGTAAAGAACTTAACTATTTTCAATATTTTCAGAATTATATTAATTTAAAGAAAAACATTGTTCTGAATCAGTTAAAAATATACCAAAAATATCTCCATAGGCATCCTAGAAATCTTAGTAGGCTACAGCAGATAATAGAATGATTAATTGGGGCTGGGGATTTAGCTTAGCAGCATAAATGCCTGCCTGGCAGGCACGAGGTCCTGAGTTCAATCCTCGGTACAAAAAAAAAAAAAAGAAAAAAAAGAATGATTAATTAATTTCTGCTAGTGTGGAACTGAATGGTGCAGTTATACATTAAAGACACAAACTCATCTGCGATATTCTTAGTTAAATCCCAGAAAAGATTGTTTCCTAAGCATGTCACTGCCTAAGGGAATATTGTCTATTGTGGACATCAGAGTTTCTTAGTAATAATTGGAATAACTGGAAGGCCATAAATGTAACAAAGGACAGAACAAGGCCTCTGGGATATGCAAATGCATTGAAAAGCAGGGCAGACTGAGGATGACCCTGCCACATACTCCAATCTCAGTGCGGAAGAGATCTATAGTTTTCTCCTAAACTTTAAACTCAGTCATGCTCATATCAATATGGAGTGGCTGCTGTAGCCTCTAAACTCAGAGAGGTCACCTGGTTTTCTTGTCTCCAGTCCAGAATCTTTTACTGAAGTGTAGCAATGACAGGGACAGTTGGAAGGCAGAGATGTGCAAATTTCATGTATTTAAGGCTTACAAAATAAGTCCTTTCTTGACATACATTGTATTCTAACAGGGAATGGGCAGTTTGGGGTACTCTTTCTATCCAGCATGGGGTGCAGAGATGAGGCGAACCCTCCCAAGGGGAAGATGGATGGGGATCCCAGGCAGAGTTGTGAAGGCTGTGGTACATGGCAGCAGTTGAGAGAGGGAATGAGGTTCAGCTGCCTGCACTTTGTTACTGGGCAAACTTCTCAACCCGGAGCCCTTGACACACAACCTGTCTAGTAGACATCTAGGTATCATGAAGACCAAGGATGATTTTGCCTTTCAGTACACAGCTTGCTGAGGGTAAAGCCTGCATTTGTCCTGTAAAATGGAATCTACTTCTTTGGCAGTAATGCTATTAGAATTATTTGGCTGAGGCATTGCAAATTTCATGTATTTAAGGGTAACAAAATACATCTTTTCTTATTTACATTGTATTCTAAACAACTGACTAAGGCATAATGGTACTAAGCTAGGAAGCAGACACATGATAGCTCTTCTGGTACATTCATTTTCTTTGGAGTCTTTGAGGTACGTTTTCATTTGTTTGAGAAAAATGAGACATATATTCTCATATGGCTTTAATGTACCAAATTCCCCAAAGGGTTTTCCTATTTTAGTTTAGCCAACTCTTAAAAGAAATAGAATGCAGCAAAACTAAAACATTACCAGTCATTAACTAAATTTTAGACTTTGATGTTTTGTTGTGGTGTTTTCATTACCTTTGTTCTTGCTATATGTGTGTCACATCTCTATTCCTGGCAAAATGACCCACATATAAAGCAATATATACTGTTCTCTATAGCTTTGTGTATGCATTAATAGTGTGTTTTATTATATTGACTTGACACTTCTGATGGCAATTAGGATGACAAGATTATGTAAGACAGACGAAACAAAATGAAACCAAAAATTAGAGGCAGCTAAGCAGGCAGCATTACAGAACTGCCTGCCTTATCTTAGAAGCCTCATCCAGTCTTCTTCATGGTCCTTACCAAATGCCACCAACTCCAAAAAACTGTCTCTCCCCTTAATAAGTAGATCTCCACCTCCACTGTGATCTCCTAGCCCACCTTTTTCTCTGCATTAATTATTTGGAATTTGTATTCCACTCTAAATTGTAAGTACTGTTGTATGTGTTTGTATAAAAATACACTGTGATTTATGTAAAATTAAGACACTTTTATTTTAAATGAAACTATTTGTTTTCCATCATGCTTAGCAATAATAGAAATACAAATGTATTTATTGTGCAATATTCCTCCCTAACTTGTTCATAAGTAAAAATGGACTTGATATATATTTTGGTAAGTAATTCAGATATGCTATGAATAAGGCATACATAGTCTCTGCCTTGATTAGAAGTTATTAGTCTTATTTTCCTTCCCTCAAGAGGGGAAACAGTGGAAAAAGTGAGAAGAAGCTAGAAAGGAAAGAACTGGAGTAGTTAAAAGAAACACCGTAAGTTTGTTGAAAAGTACGCACATTACTCTTTGTCTTACTTTCACAGTGGGGTTACAGAAAGTTAAAAACATCAGTTCTGGAACAAGCCCCTGCCTATATTCAAATTCTTTCTATACTTCCTTTCTGGGTGACTTGGAATTGTTTAGTCTTGTCAAGACTCAATTTCCAATAATAGTATAGTCTACTACATCAAATAAGATGATGTTGAAATAAATAACTGGGGTTGATTATTGTTATTTATGATCTGTTATCTTTACCTGTATGACTCTTAGAAGGGTCACATACAGGGCTGCTTGGAGCAGGGTGGAGACTGTGGGTTGTAACCTTGCTCAGAGACTTCCTTTCTTGGATGCTAGAACTGGCTCCAGGCAGCTGAGTAACCGCGCTGGATTCTGCCTCTGCTGGACTTCCAGAGCTCACCTCCAGCTGGCAGCTTTCTCTCTGCCTGTACAGTAAGTTCTGCATCAGAGACAGATACGAGACAATAGCGCAAAGCATCTTTGTGGCTTCCTGGTTTAAATACACTCAGATCTGAATGAAAGAAATATTGTGTTTATTCTTTTGTGAGTGAAGTTTTCCTGGCTTGAACTTTGTTTTTTTCAAATACTAATGCAATGCATTTTTTTTCCTCCCTTACCTTCTTTTGTTAACAGGGTGCTGAGAAAATTTTGTCAATGAATGAATCAGGGGAATTGCAAGATCTCTTAACCAAAATTGAGGTAATTGTGCTTTTAGCAACTTATTTTTAGTAATCAAAACATTAAATGCATTCTTATTGTAATTGTGTTTTCCTAATTGAATTTCTCTTTCATGTTCTTACAAATACATAAAGCAAATATATGACAGTTTTAATTGGAAATCACCTGCCATTAGGTTTGTTCCAGTCAGACTGATTTTAATGTTAGTTTCTAACTACCTCATACTATTAGTTGAAAATTTTGCTCATCTTTATTAGAGCCTAATTCTGTGTAATAGAGATGTTGATGAGGTGATCCAAGTCAGGCAATTGTCTTAAAGTACAATTAAATTTTCTTCATTGAAACTATATAATTTTTCCATAATATTAGGAGATAAAAGTTATTTATCTGAAAGGTATATTTAAATTTTTATCCCTATGCTTATAATTACACCATCAGAGACATACTTATTCAGTTATACAATGCATCAAATTAATGTGCAACCAGGAAAGGAAGGCTACATTGTTCTGATTATTGGACCAGTGTGTTTCTTCTTATATTTAGGTATCCTATATGCTTTATTGTCTGGACTGTATACTGTGAGAGTGAGAAATGTGCATTCAAAATGGGACAACAAACATGGAACAGGTTTTCCTTAGGTAACTGGGCTGGCTATGTGATCACTAGGTATCTATAGGTTATTACCGACTTAGCAACTTATCTTAATATAATCTGTTTTGATAATCTTATTTCTGACTCTCTATCATGCCTTGAACTTCAGTCAAATAAAAGATTTCTGGTGCTTTCTTACTACCATTCCTTATACAAGCTGCCCTGAGGGTGTTAATTTCCAATTCATCATCCGTCTCCATCTTCAAGGCCTATCTGCAGCATTGCTTTTCAAAAAGTAATTTCTGATCTTCTACCTTTGAGTGCCTATAATCTTTTTTGTTGGATGCTTATTGAAGTCTTCTGTCTTTTAACCTTTCTTTGTGTGTGTGATTCATATCCCCAATGTACTATATGTTCTTTGTTTGTAAGAATCATGTTTTACTTATAATGTGATCTTTCCTGGGAGAAAAACACAATGTGTTCAATCATTTAGCAAATACTTTTGAGTATTTACTATTTACAGCTACTCTACTAAGGAAGTTAGTGATGGTCTCTCAGAGAATGACTTGAATATAGTGATAATTCAGATAAATGTTATATTAGGTTGTGTCTTAATATTAACAATAGCATTGCCTTTAGATCCTATCAATGAAGATGATAGAAAAGTGTTTATGAAGGAGGAAGGTCTCTGGGATATAGGAAGAGAATGGACCATCATTCGATTTCTAATTTCAAAAACTGTTAGATTCTTTTAGAGTTAATCTCCTCGGATAAGAATGGCTTAAATTTCCTTGGTCTTCACAATTTATAATTTATAAAGTATTTAGACTTAAAAAGAAGGGGATTTGAGCTCTGATCACAACTCCACAAGTCTCTATGTGACTTTGGGTACATTTTCCTCTCAGATGTTGAGCTTTTCATCTATTAAGTGAAAGTTTATATTTTTCAGTTTAAATTTTTTCTTAGCAAAAGCATCTGGATGGATTAATTTCTTTTCTTCTATTCCCACATATTGCTGCAATCATATGAAAACATTAATTTGGATTAATGTGTGTCTTTTTATTTAAACCGTTCAACTTGGTAAATGTGTTTTATTAATTTCTGCACACATTTTAAATTCATGTAAGTTGTGTCATGTAATATATCTAATTTGGTTTCAAAGGATTTTCACTAGGCATTGTACTTCAAAGAACCGTCTATTTACCATGTGAACATTTAACTTGGTGTTTTGAAACTACTGCATATTTCTTCATGGCAGCATTGTCTAACAGACCTTTCTTTCATGATGGAACTGCTTTCTGTTTGAACTGTCCAGAATAGCCACTGGCTGCCAGCAACTATTAAGCATTTGAAATGTAACTAGAAGCACTAAGGCACTGAATTTGTAATTGTATTTAGTTTCAATTTATTTAAATTTTCTATAGTTCTATGGTTCTATTGTGCCCATCCACTATTTTTTTAACCTGTTTAATTTTCTACTGAAAAAGGATCATCCTAAAGTCAACCAAAAAATGAAAAAAGACAATTTCAAAATTTTATTGATCAAGGAATAAGAATGCACAATGTACAGAAAAGGAAATACAAAATCTAATGAATGTACAATGAGATGCCCAACTCAGGTTTCTCCAAGTCCATCTGTCAAACAAACAGTTCTGTAAGGAATAATTATGAATATATTCCTTATGTATTTCTCTGATGGTAAAAAACTTTTAGTTTGAAGTACCCTTGTATCTTAATATTGTCTTGTATTTTGTTAATTTCACAACTGTCTTCTATATCTAGCCTTTATATATGGAACAAACTTCTGTTTTCTTAAATGTAGTGAACGAGTTTTCTAACAGTATCAAGCAATCTATTATTTTCTAGCATTGATTTGGGGCCAGATGACTGTTTTGAAATGGTTGTACTAGTTAACAAATCCTTTTATATTTAAACAGATTTCTTATATTCCCACATTACTGGAAGTATGTTACATTATCTTATTTTCCAACTTTTGCCAGTGTAATAGATATAGAGGCATATTACTTTATTGTTTTAATTTGCATTATTCTATTGAATTTGGGCATCTCATTGTATGTTCATTAGATTTTTACATTTCCTTTTCTGTACATTGTGCATTTGTATTCATTGATCATTAAAACATCTTTAATTGTCTTTTTTCACTTTTTGGTTGACTTTAGGATGATTCTTTTCTGTTATAGATATTAATTTCTAGTTAGTTTTAGTGAATGTCATTATTTCCTACCTCTTTCTTGTTTCATGGTGCCCTTCATCCAACAGAAAGCCTCTAGTGTGACATAATCAAATGCTTTGCTTTTCTCTTATATTTTGTGCTTTTGCACTTTTAGTTTGAAGTACCCTTGTATCTTAATATTGTCTTGTATTTTGTTAATTTCATAACTGTCTTCTATATCTAGCCTTTATGTATGGAACAAACTTCTGTTTTCTTAAATGTAGTGAACGAGTTTTCTAACAGTATCAAGCAATCTATTATTTTCTTACTACTTTGCTATGCCTGTTATATATATATATATATATATATATATATATATATATATATATATATATATATATATATATTTGGGTCTTTTTCTGTGGTCTCTAGTCATTTTCATTGATTAATTTCTTGTCATGCTGATATTATACTGTTTTTTCTATAGATTGATAGTGTCTTTTAGATTCTTGTAGGATAAATGAGCTTTAATATTTTCGTTTTTACAGACTGACATTTTTTCAGATATTCTGAGATTTTTATTTCAGAGTCCATAATTCCTTTAACTCTACTTAAAGTCATCATACTAGATTAACATAACTACTCTTTCTCTCTCAGTTTAAAATATTTTGGAAAAACTTTTTATTAACTTTTCATAGACAATGTAAATAAATTGTAAATATTTAGTACTTTTTTAATTTTCAAAAGAGTGGTGTACTAGTTTCTACATTTTAGGAATTATAAGGTGCTGTAATTATTTTGGGTTTTCTTGTCCACATAATAAAGCTGGTAGAGAATTTGCATCCATCCAAGAAAGCCAGAACTCTGCCAGAGAGTGGACTAGGTGTAATAGAAACTAAAACAAAGACATTGTACTTGGAGAAGCATGAGAAAGGCTAAGTAAAGTGGGTAAGAGAGGTAAGACTCAAATTCTAACAATCTCATAATTCCGACTGGCTTTGACAATGGAGCAGGAGTTAAATATTCACAAGGCAGGAAATATCTAAGACCTTAATTTGTAGCAAGTAATATTCTTGTTGTCCTGAATGTATTAAATGACAGAAATCTTACTCCTGCTAAGTTGGTTCTATTATTTTCTCACTTACAAGAAGAGAAATTAAAGAGATTAAATCACCTGCTCAAGACATTACAGAAAGTGTTTAATTTATTATTCTAAACAGCTTCCAAAGTCCATGATGTTAAACATAAGCTACGCTGTCATGATTGTCAAATTTAATGACTTACCAGTGTCTGAAAAATTTGACTGTGGCATGTAGGTATATATTCTGTCTGTGAGAGATATACTAGAAAGCAAAATATGTAGTAGGTCCAGAGGGTGGACTAGGTTTTAATACTGGACTTTGGTATTAGTGGGGCATCTGAAAAAGAGCCAGTGATGATAATGTCAGAGAAAAATTAGATCTTATTTACTTTGAGTATGTCTGATTTAGGTACCACATTGGCAGTCTATAGCCACCTCTGGTCCCCACAGTTCGAGCCCCAGATTTCCACAGTTATTTAAAGTGATGGTGAAGAAATAGGCCCGGCACTTGTATTTGGACCATCAGAGGTAAAGTAAGCAAGTAATTATAACTTTTCTGGGTCAAGATTCCCAGTATATATCTTGCTAATAGAAAATTTGCTCTGGGAAGTTGAAAGAATGCAAATTGCTGATGAAGACTGTCAGTGGTTTCAGATATGAGAAACTATCCAAAGGCAGCAGGACCAGTGAAACTTGGGATAGTTGGATCCATAGTCTGACCATGACAATAGGCACTGTACTCTTGAGAGAACAGTTTGTAGGTCATCCTCCAAAACAGGATATGTGCTCCATGCAGAAACATATCCTTATGTATTTTGTTCAGTCTCTTACCAGTACATCGCCAGTGTTTAGAACAAGAATTTGCACATAACAGACATGCAAATATTGTTAAGTGAATAGATGAATCTATCCTCTTTCATCCAAGGATTTTAGAGGAGGAGAAGCTGTTAAGAGATGAAAGGGAAAGAAAAGTATTTTATGTGTTAGAATGCTTGCAGTGAAAAAGACATGTTTTACTAAATTTTATTTAGTTCCGTTTATTTCTGTATTTATTTATATTAATAAACAGGACAACCAAGATGGATAGCTGATCTTGTTGGTGTCCCTGCAAAGAGAGCCAGGGAGAGTCTAGTTGTCCTAGTGTCTAGTAGATGATAGATTATAAGTTGTCAGATGGCAAAGAAATGCTGAGGAAGCTGAACTCTTTTTAGAAGAGGTGATCACTGTAGCTGTGACTTGGAAGGACTTATCTCCCTTTCCCACGCTGACCTTGACTTGCTGCTGCCCAGCTGCCATGCACTGGGCAGCTGTTCCTTCCCTATGACCCTCTGGCATGGTGTTCTGCCTTGGAGCCAGTCAACTATGGAATGTGAGCCAAAATAAGTCTCTCCTTTAAGTAGTGGGTATCTCAGTGAAGAGAAAATGACTAAGTAATAGGGCTAGATGACTTGAGGTTTATATTAAAATAAGTGTTTTATACTTTGATCTTGAAGAAGATACAAAGACCTTTGAATTCAGCATTCTGTTTTTATACTAAACGACCTGGGATAAACTGAATATTCCTAAAATTTGAAGTAGCACTACAAAAGAAGTCTATTCAACAATTATTCTTGTTCTCCACACTTCTTTTTCTGTCTTCTTGATATTTTGTTAGAGTCCTGGGAATTATGCTAAGTTCAAGCTGATGGCTGGAATGGACTGACTGAGTTTCAAAACCTAGGTGTGGGACTGGGAACTACTATTAGGAGAACAAGGAAGTTTCTGATTCACTATAATATTGCTACTTCCTTCACTGCCTGGCTAGTAAACACTCAATAGTTATTTGTATAATGAATTGATAAGTCAAGTGATCACTCCTTGAGTATTTTTAAGGCCCTTCACCCAGATTTTATGAACAGAAAGAGCTATAGAAAGAGAGTGGTTTTTTTGATCCTTCTTTCTATCATATCAGATAAGTGAGAGAGGTGGACATAGACTGTACATGCTACATAAGCCACCCTTTTATCCACTTCACTTATGGCTAGAATAGCTAGTTTTTCTTGAGAAGAGACATAATCTCAGACTTCCAACATTGTGCTCTGAACTGCCACAAGAATAGAAGCATACTTGCCCTCCCTTTATTATCTTTATTATTAAGGTGACAAAACCTTAACCCTGAAGGCCAGATGCAGATATGCTGAAAGCAAGTAACTCATAATGGTAGAAAAAGATTCCATCATGCAGCCATGAGCAATTTAGCTTGAGGTGGGACTTAGTAAATAGCAATTTATTAATGCGATAATGACTAATAATGACTCACTCTACCAAATGGCTTTTATGAGCCAGGCAATGTTCTAGTCAATGTGAAAGAATTAACTTAATCCTGTAAATAATTCTTTGAATAAAAGACAAATTTCAACTTAGAATAGCATTGATTCTGGAGACATTATTCCAGAATGGTCTTGATCTATTTGAGATTCTGCTGAAACATGAGAACATACCTTTTGGTATTGTTATAGTAATTTTACCTCAGGAAAGTTTGTTGTGCCTTTTGGATAAATTATGATGAAACAGTTGATTTTTAGTATTATTGGCTTTGACATTTGGCATTTTTGCTCTTTAAAAGTAGTCTTTATAAATTATATGGAAGTCTTTATAAATTATAAATTATATGGAAAAATTATTTAAAATAATTTTTAAATTTGTCCATTATTTGCTATTTTTACATCTGTTTGCTAACAGCCTGGTGTTTGGGGTAAGTAATTAAGTAAACAATGCACCTAGGAAGCTGCCTAGCACTCACAGTTTAGAGTAGTTATTCCTTTCTTGTCATCATTGATATATTTTATGCTAGTAACATACTAGTCAAAAATTTGGTCATTTGCAAGTGTTTTGGGACATAGCAGGAGCTGGATTTTCATTCATTGTGCATTAGTACAGCTCAGCACTAGCACAATTCTTAAATATTAACACAAGTTTTACTGGTTTTTAAGAAACTGGTTAATTCATATTGATTGAAAAGTAGCGGCTGCATAAACATCCCTCCTCTAGCCCGACAACTCTTGCCCTATAGTGTTATGGGAGAAAAACACAGGATGCCTGCTTGCATTTAGATCTAATATAGATTATAAATAACTTTTCGGTTTAAGAATGTCTGATATTTGTTATATAACTCTACAAAAAATTCTTTGTGACATCTCTGAAATTCAAATTTAACTTAGCATCTTGTATTTTTATTTGCAACATTTGACAATTCTGTTCTAGTAGGAACACAGACCTAGTCACAATCCAACTGCACGGAATGAAGAAATGGACTCAATGGTCTTATAGTCCCTTGTTCCTGATTTTAGGCTGGACCAACACCTGTTCTATTTAGTTGATATATTTATTTTATAAGTTACTCAATAGTTTTAATGTAACCTGGTGTGATGGAGTTAGTAGTTTCATGCATCTACCATTTTCTTTCTAAAATTTGATACTATTACTTGATAATTTTTCTATATTTGCTTTTTAAAGAGTATTTGTTCATCACTTAGTTTGTTTTTACTTCAAGTTTTTTTTTTACAGACATTTTAATATTTTAAATATTTACTTAAGGCCACTACAATCTTTGCTGGGTGTCAATTTAATATCTAAACCCATCTACAAAATAACCAAATTTCTACATACATTTGAGTTTTCTTTTGGGAAGAACTTCAGATTTCTGCAGTCTTGAACAAAGTTCCTTGTTTGTATCATTCAGATCGGCAACCACTACTTTTCATCAAAACCAGTTTTATACATTAAAAATGACATATTTCATATAATAGCTGAACCAAGCCATAATTGTAAGGCAATCTTGCTACATACAAAAAATGAATGTCTGAAAAGTGGTCTGGGAATATATAACTTTAAGTCAGTATGTTTTTACTGTTTGTTATCCAAAGCACAGCCACATCCAGTTATTTATTATGAGAGAACTGTATTTCTGAAGGAAAAAGTTCTTTTAGTCATGTGGTTAAATCCAGTTAATCAGGTTCTTTTTCCGTTGGAGTTTTTGGAGACTTTGACTTGAATTATGAACCCTAGAGAAAATTTGTATGTATGTGTATGTACGTTAAGCGTGTTTCCCCAAGTACTATGTCTTTTTGATTTTGTGCCCCTCGGGGTGTACCTCCTTTCCCAGTCATGTTCTAGTTGTTATTCTTTCTACACAGAAACTTCAGACATTGCTGCAGGTCCTTTTTGGCAAGTCGGAAGCTTAGCATCAACTCACTTTTTTTCCTCATTGTGTGTTCTCTCAAATCGTTTCAAACTTCTTCTGATCTGATGGAAAACACTCGTGACCTCTGACAAAGGCTACATGCTCAGAAATGAAAACAAGAATATATGTAAACAATTTTCAAAATGTTATCCTCAACTCACTGCCTCATTGTTTTAATTCTGTTATTAGATATACTTTATCTTGAGGTAGAAAGTTTGGATTTATTGTGGGAAGTTTTACGGATGTGCATTAATGTCTCAAGATTTCTACGCCTGTTTCTCTAAGTATAAAATGAAGATAATGAAGCTTGAATTATGCCTTTATTGAAAAAGATGACTGTGTTGAAGGTGGTGTGGGGGAAAATTCTACATAATAATGCACTTGAAAGTGCTTTGAAAAGAATAAAGCATTATTCAGATTGGCAATATAATGATGGATCTTCAGTTAATAGTGGCTCCTTCATACTCTAGCTTACAGTTTTTTTGCTTTTCCAAATTTGCTATGAGAGCTACTATTCCATGCACAAAACGTAAAGCTCTTAAGAGATATGAAAGGGAAAGAAAGTATTTTTCTGTAATGAAATAACCATCTCCTGAATTATCTGGTTGGTAAATATGATGGAATTCTTGAAGGCAAATGCCATTTACTCTAACATTTACCAGCTTTTACAGCCTAAGTCTGCTATAACGGCCATCCGTGGTGCAATGAAGGAGGATTTTTTCCCCTTAAGCCCAATGAGTATTAATTGTAGGTGGTTTTAAGTGCATCGCCATGTCTCGATATGCCATAATTGCTTTACAACTACTCACAGTACAGAAGGAGAACCAGATGGACAGGACTGTTCATACTAACGTGTTTTGTACCCTCTCTTTTCCTGTTACACAGAGAGTGCAGCATCCACATGAGTGTCCCTCCTGTGGAGGCTTTGGCTTTCTTCCGTGCTCCGTGTGCCATGGGAGCAAGATGTCAGTGTTTCGAAACTGTTTCACAGACTCTTTCAAAGCTCTGAAGTGTACAGCTTGCAACGAGAATGGTCTCCAGCGCTGTAAGAACTGTTCTGGTTAGTCAGTTTCTGCTCAGAAAAAGCCTCATTTTATTAACTGGAGGCTATAATTTGGTTTATACTTTTTTTTTTAAAAGGAAGTCGTGTTTGGATTACTCAATAAAGTTTGTTTACTATAGTTGTTTTTCTCTTGATTTTTTTGTTATTGTTTTTGTTTTATTAATAAATATTTATTTAATGACTACTATGTGCCAAGCTCTGCGTTAGATCCTAGTTTCTAATCAGAATTAATGAAACACCCAGGTCCATTTCAAGATATCTAAAGTCTGGCTCCCTAGACGTGTTTTATTTTCTAAAGAAAAGAAAAATCCTGTGTAACAGTGATAAGTCCAATGTCTTTCAGTTGTCTAGGAGGAGTCAATACAAATGCTCCCAAGGTATATAAAGCATTTCTAGGCATGTTCCAGTGACAGGGAACAGTGTTTTGAATAGTGGGAAATAATATCATCTGTGTATATAGAGTAGATGTATTTTCTTTAGCCAAGGAAGAGTCTTGAAGCACATGATTTTAATAATACCTCACAAATATTATCAGCTGTTTTGGGAATGATACAAAAGCTTCTAGAAGTTTCATCTAGATTTATGTTATTTTATTTTTAAAGGGTTAATTTTTGTTGTTGTTCATTTCCAGTACTGGGATTGAATGCAGGGTTTTCCTGAATTACATCCTGAGCCTATTTATTATTTATTTATTTATTGATATATTTTTATTCTGATACAAGGTCTTGATAAGTCAGTAACTGCCCAGGGTGGGCTTCATCTGGCAACTGTCCTGTCTCCGTTGAAAAGTGTTGTGATTACAGGCATATACCACATAATTGCTCTTGGCTGAAGGAGGTTTTTAAAATAAACATGTCTTGCGTCACTCTCACTAAGTTGGTTATGGAAGTTTGGAGCCAATCACAGAAACTGTATATATTTAAAGAAATACTAAATAATATTAGTAAAGTGAACAAAACCAAATTTTGCTGGAATGTCTATCTGTGTGCATGTCTGTGGATTATTTTATCCATGATTTTAAGGAATAACTTTTATAACATCTGTGATACAGTCAAAATACTTTGCCCTTTGGTTTTTCTAGCAAGCAATATGTGTTTACAAAATACTTTCTAATACTTTCTAATAAGTCTGAAATTGTGAAAAGCAAGGTTCTATTTTCGTGAAACTTCTGTTCTCTAGGAGAAAGAAAATATGCAGCAAATAAAGATGAATCTTATAAATAGTACAAAGACAGTGCGATGTCCTATGGGAATGTATACCAGAAAGATCAACATGAAGTTGAAGGAAAGTTTTAAAAAATGAAGGAGTCAAAAAGATGAGGTTCTGGAGCTGGGGATTTAGCTCAGTGGCGTAAGTGCTTGCTTGCTTGGCAACTGTGAGGTCATGAGTTTGATACCTAGTACAAAGAAAAAAAAAGGATTCCTAACCTACAGTCATTAATTCAATAACCATTGTAAGGATAAATTGGAATTTATTAGAATTAAAATAGCCTCATTAAAAGGCATGTAAAAATAGAAGCCAGAGCTGAGCAAAGATATTCACAATATAATATCTTCTAAAAACTAAAGTTTAATATATATAAATAACCATGAAAAATTAATAATTTAAAGATAATCTGATAGGGAAACAGGAAACAAACATTTCATAAAAGAAGTGGCCAAACACAAAATATATAAATCATCATTAGTTATCAGGGAAACATAGATTAAAATTATAGCATAATAGTAGTACATAATACAGTATGTAGAAGGACTTTAATTAAAATATCTAGAAACACCAAGTGTAGGTGTGGTGGGAACACCTGAAATTCTGATACACCCATGTAAAGTTTTAGTTTTATTTTTTTGGTAACAAACATTGAACTCAAGACCTTTGACTTGCCAGGCAGGTGCCGTGCCACTAAGCTATATCCTCGGTCCAACTCACGTAAATGTTAAATGGTACTACCACTTAGGAAAGCTGTGTGACAGTTTCTAATGAAGATAAATGAACACCAATTCAATGCTTAATAATTATACCTATAGTTATTTATTTAGGAATTTAAAAAATATGTGTTCATGCATGCAAGAATTTTCATGGAATGCATGCTGATAATAGCCAAACAATGAAAGTATCTCAAGTGTTCATTGACTGAATTGATGAAAAATTAGGGTATGTGAACACAACAGCACACAAGCTATTTTTATTTTTTACATGCCATTTGATGGGGCTTTTTAAATTCTAATGAAATACAATTTATCAATATAAGGGTTATTCAATTAATGACTATATTTTTGATTCCCTTGTTTCTTGAAAATTACCTTCAACTTCACGTTGGTCCTTCTGATACACATTCCATAGCACACTGCATTGTTTTTGTACTATTTATAAGATTTATTTATTTGTTGTATATTTTCTTCCTTTTGGTAAAATAAGGAAATGAGCTATTACTTATTAAAAATTTTCTGTACCTTAGGAGTTTTTAAAAGAAGTTATCTAATTTATTCTTTGTAATATTCTGTAATTTTATAGATGAAGGAACTGTGCTTTGGAGTATTAATTTTCTAAAAGCCTTGAAATTTATGTTAATTTATTGCATCTTCAATGTCCGTGTGAATTACCTTTGTTTCTGGTGCAAAGTAGCAAATCAGTAAAGCAAAATGAAAAACTTAGTCAAGAGAAACACCTATACCATCAAGGGTTGGAATGAAAAGTCTGTTTATGCACTATGCTCTTAAAACTTCATACATTCCTCCCAAACTCAAAAGTCAAGCAATGCTGGTTGTTGGAAATAATACATATCAATAAGATTCAGGTTGATAGTCCATTAATATCTAAAAAATTAAACAATGACTCTTAAAATGACACATGTCTACCATATATAAATATAATTTTTCTTAAAATCTTTTTGTCATTCTAACTTTTTTTTTTTTTTTTGGATTGAACTCAACACCTCACATTTGCCAGGCAGGTAGGTGTTTGTGCCACTGAGCTAAATCCCCAGTTCCTGTCATTTTCATTTTTAATGAAATACAAGTTATTGCCACATTGTTTGGAGCTTTGATTTTTCATGAGTAAATCTCACATTTAGTAAGGAGCTCAGTCTGTAATGAAAATTGAAAGACTTTGGCAGGCAATGTCAACAAACACTGTTTTAGATTTTGTGATCATTTCTTCTGACCTGTCAATTAACTTGACAGTGGTTGTTTTCTTAATACTTGATTTTATGAAGTTGTTTTAAAGACATTAAAATTACTTCTCATAGAATAACAGCTTTCATTCTTTTCTTATGTAAGTAACTATTCTTTGCAAAATTTAGTTAGAATGAAATATTACATCTAATTGAAATTAATGTGATTTTGTTATACAAACATATGTATAACTGTAAACACAAATATGACCAATGTATTTGGGAAGAAGCAAAATTGACTCTTGAAACAAACATTTGCCTGATGGTAGCAACAGTGTTCAGGTAGTCAAAAGTGATCCTCTTGGATGCAAGCACTGAGAAGGCAGCAGACATCAAAAGGAATGCACAGTATGAGAAGAAGATTGGGGATCATGTGCCAGGCTTAAAAGTATGTGAAGTGTTTGGAAGCTAAGCAAGCTTTAGCTCACTTCTGTGACCACATCAGTAAGCAAAGGGGCATCGTGATACTATGCTCAATATTATTCATCATCACTTTTCTCACTCTTCTTCAGGTCCATCAGCACCAACATTGCTTAGATACCAATATTCTGGTGTAGGCAGTGTTTGGTGATTCATAAACCTTGAGAGAAGTGTAGCTTTTTGCAAGGATGAAACACTCCTTGACCTTCCTCACCTAGAGACAGTCACATTGTGCATCTGGCTGCAGATGACGTCTGCTTTACTAGAAGTGTCTGCAAAGGATTTCTATCAAGAAATATTGTTCTTCGGAGAAACGTTGGTTTGTCTGAGAAACTTTTGACTGGTTATATATGCTAATTCTATCTAGGATTATAAGAGAAAAGAAAAATCCTTCTGTGAGGGAGTTACCACTTTGCAAAGCACAGTTCCTTTAAGAAAAGTTGCAAAATTTATGATGGAAATTTTTTGCTGGTCTTATTTACTTTTAAAACTTCACTAATCCTAGCAGAGAACTCAGCCTAGAAATTAGAACAGAACAAACAGAAATTCAAAATGCGTGATTTGGTGGCAAGGTGACATTGAATGAGAGTATAGCTTCATAAAATATAAAAACAAAAGATCTTAAAAGCATTGCTTATGTGTAGTGAAATTGGAAACTATTTAATAATAATCAGTACCTAGGAAAAATATCCATATTAATTCCCTCTATTGAATTTGGCTTATTCAGCATTCTGTGTCCTTAAATTGTTTTCTTTTCTCTACATTTATTGTCATCTCCTTCTTCTCAACACCACCTTGTTAAAGGAATAAAAATATAAATGATAACCGTGTGCCCAAAATATAAGTATACAGATCAGCCCGAAAGCAAAATGTTTATGATTGAGTCAATGGTACTACAGTGTGGTGTTGATTTATTTTAATGAATGAAAACTGTTAAAGACTAATAGACAATAATGATACTTAAATTTTTTTATTCTAAATTGCTGGTTGTTTTATTCCCTGTTTCTTGCATTGCTTTGCATCTAATTAATAAAGACGTTGTGATGCTTGAAACCCCTAGAAGGAGCACTGGTATAGAATCCAATACGCTGCTTTCTTGAGGACCATGTGGAGCTTGACTGTTGTTTACTTTGACCTTTACAAGTCTGTTTGAAGTTTTCTATCTGCTGTAGATTTTAACTGCACGTAGAACAAGCAATATATTTTCTGCCACATTTTTTGTTTTCTGGCTGGGAAATATTGTAGCATGTTTTATTCTTAGAAAAGGGAATTATGAGTTTTTCAGAACATTCTGTAAGGTACTGTTGTGTTTTTTCAGTAGTCACTATGAATTCTTGCGCTGTTATAAATTTATGAACTACAGATAGTTGTATTCCTCTTGCTTATGTGTCTTTTTGCCACTTTTCTCTTTCTATGTGTATAGAACTAGGAATCAGGGAAGATTTTACCAGTCTATTTATGAAGTAGAAATAGTCGTTTTTAGTAATATTATTGATTATAAATAATTACTGAAAATTGCATCAGTGTCTAGAGTTAAAAGCAGTCGCATGACACTGGGACAGGAATGGTGAGGGATAAAAGATGAGTATGATACAGCTTTATGCTGGTCATGATTGAGAGGATAAGCTGTACTTCAGACAACTAGAAAAAAAATTGCCTCGTATGTCTTGCTGGCTATCAGATGTCCAATAAAGACACCACAAATTACAGGATGCTTAAAGAAGCAGAATACATGGAAACAAAATCTTTCTTGGTGGACTTAGCTTGATGAAATGTTCTTGATAATAAGTACTGTACAAAGATACATGTGGCAAGATATATCCTAGTTATGGGATTAAGCAGGTAAAAAGCAAAGGGCTTTGCACAATGCCTAGAGATCTGAACACTCATTACTGCTTCAAGCGATCCCAAAGATGGTGATGCCAAGCCACACACCATTGTGGGCAGGGGCATAGACTTGGGATTCTAACTCATTTGAATTCCACTCTATCATTTAGTTATGCTTTCTGTGCCTCATTTTCCTTATGTTGGTAAAGTGGAAATAATATGAATGCCTAAATAATAGGGTTGCTGAGATTATTAAATTAATAATGCACAATAAAGTTCATTTCAGTTCCTGCCATTGAGTTTGGACCTCGATAGATGGTGAAAAGCTTTGAAGGCATAGGAGTGTTTTTATGCTATAGACAATGAAGGCAATGGGAGTTAATATTAATGAAACGTTAATTTGGAAAAGCAAAATAATTTTATATTAGAAGTGATGGAAATGACAATAACATCTCAAGATTTGGGATGCATTACATACTCTTAATTAATGGCAATATATGATGATACTTTTTGCATGGGTCTACTATGCACAGGAAAAACTTCCTGCCTCCTAAGAGTTTGAGAATGAAAATGTAGAGGTCAGAATAAATAAATAAATAAATAAATAAATATTTTTGTCTCCTACCTTAAGGGGCTATTGAAGTGGCTGTGTTAGTTCTTGCCTGAGGACGGATTCAGTGAGGAGCCAAAACAATGGTGCTGTTGAATTGAGGATTCCACAGCCATGTTTAGCTTCTGGTGCCACTAGACCAACAGAAAAGGTTTACTGTTTGGCTAATGATTGATTGTACTTTTCAGTTGAAAATAATGTTGCACGAAGGAGGATGTCTAGAACCCAGGCAGCTTCTCAGGTACATCTAGTCATAAAGGCTAATGGAAGACCGTAGTTCAGTGACAAGACCAGGGCAATCAAAGGACAAGAGCCTCTGGAAGAAAGTTTTGGATCACTGTGCTGGGAGAAGACTCAGTTCACTGAGGAGGTGACTGAGGGAGCTCTTAATACGGAATAATATAATAATAATAATATAAGGAGGTTTATAAATACAATCCAAATGTCCTGAGCAGCTGCAGATACACAGATGAGAGTAGTTAGCCATATGTTACAACTTCTCTTATTTTCATTGGATATATCTTTCTTATATAAAGAAAGCAATATCCCTACCTGTACTTTTTCTCTTTCTTTCCTCTACTGTTTAATCATTGCAAAGTCCTATCAATCATTATTATTCTGTCTCTGTCTCTTTCTCTCTTTCTTTCTCTCTCTCAGCAGCTTCATTCCTTATGTAGTTCAACCATAATTCCTTTAGGAGTGTCCTGGGTAAAATAAAATAAAATTATTACTTTGTTTTGGAAGGAGATATTTTCAGCAATGTGGAGCTGATGAGAATAAAGATTAATATTAATCTGGTGTGTTGTTGTGCTTTGGATAATAATGGTTAGGAATAGGAGTTTAGGTTTGATTCCCTTCTTGTGGCATGGACAGTAATCTAGAGCCCTACAAGGCATCCCTCATCTAACCGTACAAGATGGGTCTTCTGCAGGGAGCTCGTATGGCTGTCTAAATCCTGTCACTATTGGAAATATCGGGCAATGGTTCAGAAAATAGTCCCTGGGATTTTGAAACATGACAGTGCCTAAAGAAATCTTCAAGTGAGACATACTCATACCCTGCTAACAATAAGAGATTTGAGAAACTGATTGGAAAAGTTAGTGTTGTAGTAAGGTATGCCAGAACATTTTCTTTGCATATTTGAATATAAGAGTGATTTTTAAAGTATACAATTACTATTGAATATTAAGTTCATACAATACATGATAGAGATATATGATGTTTGTTTAAACATTTATTAGGGTAAAAGACACATTGTCATTAATGCCCCTCAAAAATACTACTTGTCAGTTCAAACACACTTATCCCATCATTCTTGCCACATTCGGAGGCAATTCTGGAAATCTTTTTGGAGTCATCAAAATTCCTGACTTGAAATTATACTGTGAAGGCACTGTGATAAAACCAGCATAGTACTGGTAAGAAAACAGACTTGAGGATCAGTGGAACAGACTAGAAGATGCAGACACAATTACAAAGACACTCAGCCACCTTATCTTTGACAAAATGTCTTGCTTTTCTTGACGTCTTAAATCAATTCAAAACATTTACTTTTCATGCTCATTTTACTTTGAGACAAAGTCAGAAGTTCCATGGTGTCAGATAGGTGAATAAGGAACATGAGCATACAGCACGCTTTTACTATCCTGCCTTGCCATTGGATAGCATTTGGGGCACATTCACTGAGGAGTTTAGATCATATCTCATGAAGACACTTCCAAAAGAGGACTTTCAAAACCATTTTAGGAACTGAAGCTGTTTAAATTACTTTAAAAATTGCTTTGTATCTGACCATTTTGGAAATCTTATTACTGATTCTCAAGATATTCTCAAGATACCATTCTAAAACATCTAAAATATTTTAGATGTATAAGTATTGTGAATTTCTAGACATATTTGTATCAGAGTGTTGAGAATATTGATTGGTTAGTAAATTCATAGAATCTTCTGAATAGACTATAACCTTCTTGCTGGTAGTAGCCATATGTCTCTAGCCTTTATTATACTTGATTCAGATTTTATTTCTAATATTTTCATAATGACTACTTTATTGCCCACACATCTTTCCATCCCTTACTCCAAGAGAACCTGTGAAGCATGAAAATATACCAATATGCAAGACCCAAAATACATGATTCTGACTATGTCAGGTTGAAATCTCTAACCCATCAGTTTCCACTGTTTGGTTCTATCCAAATTCTCTTGGAAAGATTTAGAAGAGGAAGACTAAATGGAGACCTTAGGTACTTGATTCATGCCATAGCTAGGCAAATAACCACAGTTGTTGTCAGGTTGAATAACTGTAGGCTCTTCTCCCTTCATTCTCCACAGTTCTATTCTGAGCAGTGCTTAATGTCTCAGAAAAAGGAATTATAACCGCACTCATGGAGCCGGCGGTGTTCATCTTTTCAGTCTACGTACAGCTACCCCTCAATTGTATATTGGCCAGAAAAAGCACTGCGAAATAAACACTGAATTTGAATTCTTTTCAAAAATGTCTTTCAGATTGGTTTTGTAGTGGTGATAATGCCTTTGAAGACCAAGTAATTGCAAAGTATTAGAGAAATCTTTTAACCACCTAAACTGTATCTCAGGATTTGACGTAAGGAAGAGGGTGAAACAAAGGTGCAGTCCTCCAATCCTCATAAAGAAACTGGCCAAACTCCATGCTCCTTTCACTTCAGAGAAGCCTAGATTCCTGCCAGTAAGTTTGATATATATTTCTTTCCTCAGAACAACATACATATTCTATAGACTAGAGTGTAGCAATAACATGAATTTAAAAAGTGTGTATGTAAAAGTGCAAGAGTGATTCCTGGACTTCACTTCATGGATTGCCAAAAAATCATTACTTTGCTAAGCAGAGGTAAGACAGTTCTAGTTCAGATTATAAAGGAAAGTGTCTCTGATATTGCTTAGAATTTTTCATACATGGATAAGCCTACAGTTGGGCTTTTATTGCTCCTCAAGAGAACTCTCTTTGTTTCTCAACTTGTCCCTAATGCCACTTGTGTATGTATATAGTGGGGGTATGCATTCTGAGCACCACTGAGATAGCAAAAGATGGAGAAACTCATGGGATACTCATGTTGGACCATTACTGACAAATGATAGACTAGAACTAGCTTTAGATTATTAAAAAGTAACTACTCACCAAATCTGTCTATGTGTTTAAGTATCTTGTATCAAAAATATAAAATGTTTTGCAATTAATGATGCACTCGACTACTTTCTTCATATTTAGACATACTGACCGATACCCCAGCTCCTCCATTTTTCCCTCACTATTTAAAATCAGCATATCATAAAATAGAATAAATGTAAAGTTCAATAATAGAATATGTGAATTATCTTTGGTGTTTATTGTTGCATAAAAGTACTAAGGTTTTTTTTTTACTAGTTCAAAGTACGTGTTCATGTTTGAATTTTATCAGGAACCTTTTATTCTGAAGTCAAGGAAATAGTGCAGATTATAGAAAACATACACACTCATCATTATTTAAGTATTAACAATAAAAAGTAAAAAGTCATTTATTTGTTCTTCATCTAATGTCTTGTTATCTTTATTAATGAAAAGTAACAAAAAAATTTAGGTATTACTCTGTAGATTGAATTAGTATTGATAACCAATCTGTGGAAACTATACAACTCTAAAAATGTTTTAAAAACTTTTTCAGAGATTTTGCATAGACTTCCTCATATGATTATGATTCCATGAAGAAATATGGAGGAAAAGTTCATATATATAAACAATGTTTTCTTACTCATATAATTTCTTGGACTACATTTGTACAATAATTAATTTAAATAATTCTTTCATGAACAAGTAGTCTTAGCATAAGGGTCATAGTATCTTTACATTTTGTGTCTGTATGTGGGCTGTTGCATGTATTGTAAATTGCATATATTAGACATGATATTCTTGATATTCTGAGTTCTAAACAAAGTTTACATGCTGAGATGACTTTGCCAAGGAAACTGATCAGTAGTTTTTAGAAAGATATTTTTCTCTGAGATTTAGCTTAAATAAAGTTTTTTGCTACTTCTTGTGTTTTGTGCTTGTATACAGTTCTGTAGGATTCTCAGTTTTATTTCTTTTTTGATCAAATAACAGCTTCTTAGCATCATCTTCAGTTGTTCTTTTTTCTCACTTTTCTTTAAAGATGAGTTCAGAACATAGGAACAAGAAATTTACATTTTCCTTCACGTTTTTCTCTAGTCAAGCTATTTTTGCAAGGAAATACAAGTAATGAACTGAAGAAGTTGCTAAAAATATGCTTTATTTCCCTAGTGATGTGAAAACTGAATCTAGTTTCTGAAAAGCCAAAATCTGGATTTTTTGGTAAGTAAGAATGTCTAGGAATTAATTGTATTATAATATATACCTGGAATTCCTAGGAAAAGTGACAAAAATCAAAATATATGACTACGTTCAATCTTTTGTTTATCAGATTGATGAACAATGAGGCCCATCGATGCACTGCAAATTAATTGTAATGAAATAGTACAGTCAAGTTTTATTTTTCAGCCTGGACTAACACTCTTGCCAACATAGATCTGGGTGAAATGTATTGACATGGCCTGGGCGAGGATTGTAGATATTAGTGAAATATGTGCTGCTACTCATCATTGCTTGAGATACCACACCCTGGAAGTCTGCTTAGTCTGAATGTAGACATTGTCTTATAATAAGGAAAAAGAAAATTGCTGCCATTTGAAAGACAAACTTACTGAAAAGCACAAAAGGGATAAAACAATATAATAAAACTAGCTGCTGGATCTAAAAGTCTGCAAAAAAAAAACTTTAGTAGAAGCTTTGATATTTATGAATTTACCCTCACCAATATCTAATTAATTACAAACTTTCTTTCATCGTTTTCCCATATTCTAGCCAAAAGCATAAGAAACTATCAATGTAAATGTTTATTTTAATGTGTGAAATTCATATTAGAAGACTTTGGGCTTGAAGTGAAAAAAACAAGAGTTTCAACAGCTGAATTTCAAAGACCATGCAAATTTGAGGATATAGGCCATTGAAATGGGAATGAAAGACTTACTGCCTTTGGCCAGCTCATCCGGAGCCCCTGCCTAGCTATTCACTTGCTATACAAAGCCATTTATCTTGTATTGAGTTGCCTGCAAACATGCAGACACTTCTGCCCCATTGCACAGCCCACCTAATGCTTTATTCAGCTGATTTGATTTATTTGTACTCTGCCTATTTCTCCCAGTGCTCTGATGTGAACTTAATACAAATTCAATAACCAAGGCAAAATCTAGCAACCAAGCTGGATTTAATGAAGGCAAAGACTTAGAAGGAAAGCACAGAAAGATAAATTATATTTCATGCTACAAAGATCCTGTTAGCAGTGGGCAGTGAGGTTTTCAAAGGAGTTCTACAAGCACAGATATTGTTGACTCTGAAACTTTCAGAGAACACAGTTATGTTCCCGCATTGAGCAACACCCAAAGTAGAACACTGGAGAGAAAGGAGTCGTTTTTAAGGTGATTGCTTGATGGTACCTATATATTGTAAGTTTTTAATACTAATTTATAATCATTGCTGAATTTCTTTCCTAAAGGATTATGGAGGTTTTAAGAGAAAGTGATATATTAAAAATGATATTCTAATTTATTAAAAATACAAACAATAAATTTTGAAAACTCTGAGTGTGAACGCCTTTGTTTTTTTTTTTTTCTTTTTTTGGTACCAGGGATCAAACTCACGACCTCACGCTTGCCAGGCAGGCACTTAAGCCACTGAGCTAAATCCCCAGCCCATGTGAATGCCTTTGAAAAGTTTGTTTACCTTGGATGAAATAAGCAAATGCTTGAGATGAAAATTAAATATTACAATGTCTTAGGTTTAATTTTAGAGTGATTAAGAACATGGATAGGAGGGTAGGAAATTTTATAGCATAGGAAAGCAGATAAAATATGATAACAGATTAAATAATGTTTTCATACTGACAAAAATAGTCAAGTTTTTGAGGGTGACTTCAGAGCACAGAAAACTATGTTTCAAAAGCAAAAATATGAAATATATCAACAAAGTAGACAATGAAGGGAGAAAATGGAACACTAAGGTTACAAAATATATTGAAAATGGAACACTAAGTTTACAAAATACATTACATGAAAGTGAAAGTTTAATTTTTATGTTTGCGAAGACAAAATACAGAATTCTCCAAGGTAAACTTCTCAGTGTATGGCAAATTAAGAATGCAAATTATTAATTGATCTACAATACTATTTATGTAATAAGAGTTAGCCGCAATTTTCTGTAGTAGGCATATTTTCGTATCAGTTCAGCTCATAAACAATTTCTCCTTTGATCTGGAAACTTATGGCAACTCCTGTTCTTCAGGCCATGTGATATTGTTATAGGGGATGAAACTCCCGACCTACTATGTCCGCGAGTTCATGTTCTCTAAAACCGAAGAATGAATTTTAGAAACAGCGGAGGTGAAGAGCAGAATATATTTATTGAGAGAAAGAAAGCTTCTGTCTGAAGAGAGACAGAAGGGGTCTTGAGTGGGTTGCCAAGGACTCTGTCTTTTCCAAGGGCTTTTATAGAGTAAGACCATGGGTTCAAGGTGGGGGAAGACTGGGAGCTCACAAGGCAGATGGACATAAGGTGGGACATAACTATAATCAGCCAATAAGATCAATAGTTCAGGTAAAATTGATTACACTAGGGACAAATGGGAAAGCAAGTCATGTAGGAAGGGTGCCTTCTTGCAGAGCAGTGACTCTTTCTTAGGGGGATCGGAACTATTTATGGTATCAGTCCTCAGGATATGGGTGCATTTGTATGGTTTTTTGTCTTGAGGCCTGGTCCACAGCAGGAAGCATCAGCTTCTCCGGCAGTTTCCAGGTGTCTGCACTGGCTCTATTGAGGACCTAATCCTATCTCACTGCCTATAATATTTCTGACTAACTCAGCTGCCTGCAACAATATTTGTGAAAGTCTTGTTCACAGCTGACTGGACTATGGATTGTATTTGGTTCAAGCTAGAATGATAAGATACTTCCTTCATGGAATTTTGGAGTCAAGACTATTTTAGGGTCTCACCTTCGGAACTCCGGTTACCCAAGTTCTGCTTGCTGTGTAGACTGCGGTCTACAGTCTTCAGAGAGAGGACAATACAGAGAAGTTCAGGGAAAATCAGATTTAGGAGGCATAATGAGAACTCTACAACTTTCCAACTGCTTTTGGAGAACTACAATTACTGCTGTTGGATTCTGCGTAATAGTTCTGTGTCCATATAGAAAATTTCATTTTTCTAGTCTTATGTATTCTGTTTTTCTTTTGACATTAAGTGTTGTATCTTGAATTGGCTTCTGTTACTTGTGACTATAAATCTGTAACACAGGAGACTCATTATATTTAAAATACTGTTTAATTCAGAAAATACCTCATTTTGATTCAGTAGAATATCTTTAGAAAAAAGTGATTTTAGTATTGTTATTCTCTTTATGACTCAGTCATTCCTATTACCTGATTTTTCTTATTGCCCTATGTTTTGAAACTCTTACTTGACCTTTCTCCTGCAATGTCCCACCTCTCTATCCAACAAGCAGATGAGAAAAAGAAGTAAAGTCTGAAATTCAAACCACGTATTCTAGACTTGGTAAAAACACCAGTAAATGAGAGACAATTAAATTTAACAAGAAAAATGAAGTTCTAGTAAGACTTAAGAGTAGTCTGTTCCTATGTGGAGCAAATGAAGCACAATATTATCTTTTAGCAATCTAATCAAAGTTTTTCTCCAGAGAGAACACACTGGATTTCACATAAAATTGTAGATTGCCAACTTCTCTTCTGCAAGGAAATTGGCCACACTGGTAAGTATATTATTGCCAACATAAAATATTGTAATAGAAATTGAAAACCAGTGTAGGCAATAACAGATTTAGCAAGCAACTTAAAAGTTTGGGTGAGGAATATTTATGGCAATTGGTTTTCATACCATGTAACATAAAAGAAAGACACACACTGTAGAGAAACAATTTGTTGGTGGTGCAAAGCTTAATTAAAAATCTTAAAATGCATATTATTTCCAATATCTGTTTCACCAACTTCAGAAGAAAAACACAATGAGAGTTATTTCATATATAACTTCGAGACATTGGTTTTGTATTATTGCATTGAAGTTGATTTTATTCACTTAGGCCAAGACACAAAATGTGACCACAAAAGCATTCAACAGGAAACATTTATGACCTAAATAATTCAGGCAGCAGAATAATTTAGATTGCTTAGTTTCCTTTAAATAATTTAGAGGAGCCACTTCAGGGCACTGAATAATCCAACTATGAATTGAAAGCAAAATTATGATGCATAATTTTGGATATTTAAATCTTAGAGGAATTTCCTCTTTCATTTCAGCATAATTAATCTGAAAAAATTATTTTGAAACAGATGAGTTATGAATGGACTCTTAAAATATCAGCTTTTACCAGTTTGTCAGTGTTTCTTTGAATGTATGCTCTGCAAGGTACTGAGAGAATTTAGCCCAATCTGAGGGCCAGCTTCA
Organism: Dolichotis patagonum; assembly: GCA_004027295.1. Taxonomy (NCBI): domain Eukaryota; kingdom Metazoa; phylum Chordata; class Mammalia; order Rodentia; family Caviidae; genus Dolichotis; species Dolichotis patagonum. The sequence continues at coordinate 143,091 of PVJX010000336.1, read as the reverse complement.
GTAAACTGTATGGCAGTTCTCAGGTCACATAAGTTATTTTCCTTTTTTAAGCACCATATATGTATCTTGGAAAGGCGGACCATTGTTCCCTTAAATGTTTGGTATATTTCTCATAAAAGTGGATCCTAGAACACTTAGAAGTTCTTTCAGTTTTAGGAAAATAGCATACAGAGTGTTCAGTTAAACTAGAGTTCTGGTAAAGCTTTTGATACAAAAGATTTGAAATATCCTAAAGAATTATATGGATAATGAAGATATAGGATTCCTTTCCTTGAACAAGTCAGTCAGTAAAAACATTTGCTTGTACATTCATGCTAATTGAATTGCTTGGCTTTAAAACACACAACCCAGCTTTAACAAAGCAAGTTAAAATAAATTCAAGACATGGGGATAAAGAACACATTAAACAAATTTATATAATGAAGCCTTTTGGTTTAGAAATTTTATTTTTATAGTAGAATTTTATCAAATATGTCACTTTAAAATTAAGAGAGATAAAATTAAGTACTTATAAAGCTATTATATTTGTCAACTTATTAAGTTCCAATAAAATAAACAAGTCATTTTCCATTTCATGACTTTTTCCACAGAGACACATTGCAACTTACTAAATTTTGTTTTTATTCATATTTTATTTTTGCTTTATTTTTATTTTCTAACTATCTTACCAGCAATATTTTATCAGTTTTAAAGATCATGAAATCAATTTTAATGAGGTACGGTTTACAGAGAACAAGTCCACATGTTTTAAGAGGATAGCTTGGCTATTCTGACAACAGTCTGCATCTGTTTTAATGGCATTTTAAAACAGGCCATTTTGATACAACAGGCCCAGAAGGTTCTTGTGTTCCTTTGCTGTTTGTCCCCTCTAAACTTCCCAGCCTCCAATCCAGACAACTGAAATTTCTTTTATTATGGATTAGTTTTGTTTTTCTATGATTTCTTATAATAGAATCATCTAGTAAGTTTTGTACCTCTGCCTTATTTTGTTAATGTCTGTGACTATCGTCAATTTTACTGCATGTGTGAGTACTTGTTGCAATTATTTGTAAGAAACATGTTGTGCAAATACACTACAACTTGTCCATTCACTTTTTGATGAACATTTTGGCTTTTCACCTTTGGCTCTTATTTTATTTAAAGATAATTTTAATTCTGAAACAATTTCAAACTTAGATAAAAGTTACAGGAATGTTCTTGGACATTAAGGATTAGTTGATTGTCTGATCCATTAACCTACACACTTTGGTGTGTAATTCCTGTGAAGAAAAACATTCCTCTATAAAACCACAGTACAACCATCAGAGTTCATATGATATCATCCAACACACACATCCCATTTAACTTTCATGAGTTGTTGCCAGGGTTCTAACCAGGATTGAAGCCTTTTGAATTGCTTTCAGTCATAAATGGCTCATCAGTCTTCCGTGGTCATTCAGGATCTTAATATTCTTCCACTTTACCTTGTAGATTGTTTCCCAGTTTAGGTTTATCTGATATTTTCTCATATTTTTACCTGAAATTTTGCCTAAAGCTACCTCTGTACATATTTAAGTTTGGCTGAAAGGTTTTTTCCCTCTACTCTTAAACTGAAACGGAACTGAAACTGAAACTTAAACTGATGAGTCAACAGACTGTAATTATCTTTCTAAGAAGAGCCAAGACTCAGTCAATCACATTAGCTGCACTTCAGTCCGCAGCAGGCAGCCAACTCTAAGCCAGGCTCAAATGAAGGAAAGGTTAACTGTAACCAATACTGCTGTTTTTGTATTTTACTTTCTTGTACTTCATTATTCTTTTCTTGTCTGTTAGTTTTATCCGGCCAAGTAGCAGTGTATATTGTGGTTCTGGGGATTGCGAGTCATTTTTTTCTTTTCAGTGAAGTGCTGTTGAATTTTGTATTAGTAAAGTTTTAAGTTTAACAGAGGCATTTTTGGCAAGAATCCAGAAAAGTGATGTGTTCTTTTCCTTGTACCCTATTAGGTAATGCACATTTTTAATTTGTCCCAGGACTGGTGATGTTAACTTCAGTCACTTGATTAAGGTGACATCTGCTGTGCTTTTGCACTGTAAAATACTCATGTTCTCTTTTGTGATTAATACATGTTGTGTTGAGAGGTAGTTTGAGACGATCTATATTCCCTTTGCTCATCAAATTTTAATCTCATTTTAGCATTCCCTGATACGTCTTAACTAAATTAATATTACTATGCCAAATGGTGATTTTCAAATTCTATCATTCACTCTACATTTATTAGCTGACACTATGCCAAAAATGTCTCTTATCTGAGTCTATTTATCTGTTTATTTATCTGATCATGAATTTGTGGGTCGAATTTTCCCAAACATGATCAGGATTCCTTTAAGCTACATTTTTTTTAACACCTTCAATATTGTTTCAGCACTTCCTTATTGTTGATAAAGGATTTTCTAGGCCAATTTTTTTAATTTTTCCTGCTCCAGGTCTAAAGTCACTTATTCAACCAAGAAGTTCTGGCTTATTTCCGTGGATAAAGACTTTGAGAAGCCAACATACCGATATTAAACAAGTTACATGGAACGTTGCTGCTCCAGATCCCTTCTCAGTGGATAGACTCCAGAAGCACAGCATATGCTTATGTACATGCACGTATAGCTATGTAAATTTATAAATTATATGTAACATAATCCCTTGGTATGTGTTGATATATGTATGTAAAAAGAGAATTCATTTGATATTTTCAATTCTAGATCAGCAACAATCTATTCTCTGTTTTTCCCTTTCCATACTTGTAATTCTCTTCTTTGGAAAAACATAGAGGCTCTTATCATTCATTTAGCAAATTAGTTCTACCAGTGTGTTCCAGTCTCCCAATGTCATTGTCACCATCTTGCTCCTTACAGGGTATTATTCTTACTGTGCTCTCCTCTGCTCGCAACTTCCAGTACTGCATGTCTGAGCACTGAGACTGCGCTCATTTTGCTGTGGTCTCAACAACTTCTGTCAGGCTAGTGCCCTAGCCCTGATAGACACCTATGGATAAATTATTCAAACAGAAAGAAAGAAAAGAAAGAAGAGAAGCAAGCAGTAGCAGTTATATTTCAGAGCACATTATCTCAGTCAGGAATTTTTTTTTTTGAAAAGCTACTTTTCTAGATTACTATTTCTCTATTGCTAGCTAGAAGAAAAAATAATCTGTAGCTTTTCTTTTATCTATAAGCATCACATTGCTTTTATATATTTATAAAATGTTGATACTGACTGCTTAGAAATAATGGGTTACATAAATTATAAAATCAGAGGTTTAGAACTAGGAAGAGACATTGATTGGTATTCATCACCTAAGCAAATAATTTTAACGATAAACTACGTAAGTGCGATGTAATTCCCAAAGGTATTCAATTAGTAGATGGTATGGTTTAGATCTAGAATGTTCTCCCAAATTCTTATGTGTGTGTAAAGTGACTCAATCATAGGGCCATAATCCATTGATGAATTCATAACTAACTTACAATTAAAAGATAGGGTCTGGTTAGAGGCTGGTCACAGGGAACATGACCTGGAAGGGTGAGGTATTTCCTCCATCACTGCTTCCTGGATGTGAAGATATGAGCAGATTGCCTCTACTTGGACCTTCCACCATGCCAGTTCTTTGGAAGCTGGCTGACCATGGAATGAACCTAGAAATACTGTGAGGCAAGATACAAGAAACCTCTCCTGCTGCAAGCTGTGGATGTATGGCATTGTGTCTGAGCGATGGGAAATAACAGACAGTAGGCACTTGAATATTCAGTTTTGTCTAACAAAACAAAGAAAGGATGTCTTCATCTCTTTAATTTTTTCCTCATGATTTGTACTTAATTTTTCATGAATAGCAGGGACAGTTTTTAGGATATTTCATTATTTCTGCTGTATAAGGAATAATAAAAATAATCGCCATTTAAGGAGGGCCTACTGGGTGTTATACACTGTGTTAGAGGCTTTCCATAGATTTATCATCAACTGTTTGGTCATTGGTCATTTACTATTTTTATCTTTCAGTAAGATATTTAATGGCAGACAGATTTAAGTGACAGCATCATAGTCTGAGGGATAGTAGAATTAAGACTCAAATCTCAATATTTTGGATTCTAAATCCTTTATACTGTGCTATAAAGCTTCTTCATATTTTGTGTGGAGGTCTATGCATCAGTTAATAGTAATTGGATTGGCTTAATTAAATGGCTGTATCTTGGCTTATACACTTGATAAGTCTGGTTTCAGTTGTCCCATGATATCTTTTTTCCTGTGTCTCTCTGAGCTTTACTCTAATAATGTTGTTTGCATTCTCAGACTACATGATAGCAAACTGGTAGCAGAAGCTATACTTTAATTCAATCAATTTTAAAGCCAGGGGAAAGAGATGGAGATCTTTTTCCCTGAAGGTCTTAGCAAGAGCCCTGTTGTGTTTCAGTGGCTCTGAATAGTAGATCATGTGTCCCTCCATCTACTAATTACTGTCACCAAATAAGACTATTTGCTTAAGTTAAATCTGTCAAAATGTTATGGCCTGGCAGTCAAGTAGGTATAAAGTAAACTTCTGTAGGAAATTATGATTTTTTTTTACAAAAAGACTGAAAGGATATGATTTGGCAAAAAACCATATAATTGTTCTCAAGAAGAGTTCATGATACTAATGTAGTTATCCCTTACCTATAACCAAAGGACCAGTCTACATTACATAGTGTTGTCTTGACTGTGCCTAATATTTTATGGTTGCATTGTCAAGAGAGCTTTGTGCCCTGGGTTTTGAACAGGACAAGGACAGGAGCTGTGCTGCATGTGTCACCTCTTTACCACCTCTTTGCCACCTCCTGTCAGCATCTGAGCTGCAGATTGTGGTCACTTTTTCTCTATCTTCATATCCTCCTTTTTGCCTACTACTTCTCTTTGGTATTGCCTTTATTTAATTCCAGAGTCTTACTACCTTTTCTGTCTCCTGATGTTGAGCAGGGAATAGCATTTCAAAAGTGAAAAGGATCATCTTATTTTTGCTTTTTTTCCCATTGAAAACTTGTTCATTGAAAATGACAACTTCATTTATTAAACTTCACATTTCTTCTGTTTTGGATATAAGACCTACTGTGTTCAAGCTAATCAAATATATTTGTCCTTTCCTTAAGTAAAAATTTGAAAAATTCTCCAAAGGCAAAGTTAATCCAATGAACACTTAAATAGTCATGAGGTAGGTATTCAAAAGTACAAAAGATAGGAAATGTTTAAGTATAAAATTCTTTTCTTTAATGCATTCATTGCTAGTCAAAAAAAGTTAGTTCAAAAAGAAGTCAGGAAAGATTAAATGGAATGTTTTGTTTATAAATTCACCTCATGCTAGATATTGGGGCTAATGTTTTCAACATGTTACTATTGATTTAGTAGCTTCTTACTTGGGATTAATTAAATCTTAGGACTTTTCTCCCTTCAATCAAAATATTTTTTCTTAAATGATTATATCTCTAACAGTTAAAATTTATTAGATTTTACAAAGTACAAAGATCAAGCATTGATTTTTGGATGTGAAAAATGCAGCAGATTTTTGAAAATTTTGGAGGCATCTAAGGGATATTTTCTCAATCACAGTATGTGAATTGTTTTAAGCTTTGCCAGTTTTTCTTTCATATATTTTGCACACGCAAATTAATGTTAGCATTTCCCAATGACCTACATACTAATTGTGGATCAACAAATTATTCTAGTTAAACAGAAAATACAACTACATTTATTTATGATACTTAATTGATTTTCTCAAAATATCTTTTTCTGAAAGCATTAGGAGAGATAGTATCTACAGCACCCCATAGCATAGGATTGTAGTGTTTATCTAATTACCAAAATGCCAAAAATAAATCTTTAAAATTTGCTATTAATAAACAAATCATTATGCATCAGGACATTTTAAGGATCCATAATCATGTATTCTGCAAGATATGAAAACAAAGGGGAAAGGAGATGATCAACTGAAGAAATAACCTAAAGTAAAGTCTTGAAAAGCATTTAAAAATAGCTTATTTATCTCTTAGAAAGCCTGCTATATGGGGCCAAACTATATCTCTATTTATTGTTTTCAAGTACATCAGTGTGGATGTTCTTTTCTGAAAACAGAAGCAAACTTTACATAGCCTCCAAAGTCAGTAAAAAGTCATAAGCTATGAACATTGACAGTTATCCTGAATTATGACTATATTAGTAAGCAAATTTGAATTTGTGTTCAGTTATGATATAAACCATCTTTTAATAGCCTTAAAAGGCATGGAGCAAGCATTTATGCTCTGAAAACTATGTGAAATTAACTTTTCATTCATTGCACTGTATGTGAGGTGCAGTTGATGTTACCTGGGGCTTTGAGCGAGGTATCTGTCTGTACCCTAGATGAAGAAATAGGACTATATTATTACAGTAAATTATACCCTCCTGGAGAGAGCAGCAATTCTGCTAGTTTATTCGGTACTCTCATCAGCATTTAACATATTGCGTGGTACATAGAAGTTGCTTAATAAATAATATTTGTTGAGCTGGATCAATAATTAGACTCTTCTGAAATTCCTACGGCATTTATTATGATAGCTTGCTTATTTTTAATCATTTGCTTAATTATTTAACTCATTCAGTATTGGTCTTTGTTTTTCAATACTGAAGCCCCAAAATTAAACTTTAGGCTTTGCTCCTACCACAAGCTCAACAAAATTTTGCTGCACAAATGAATGAAAGGTGAATTAATTATGATGTTCTTGCTAAGCACTTCATGAAAAATATCCTTTATGTCAGAGATGAAGTAATTGAAACCAGAAATCTATGAGGAATTTTCTCAAAGCTAGAATGTGAATCATAAGAGACTATAATTTACATTCTTGGCTACTAGGATGACTTATGAACCATGTATATAGACCTATTTTGCTTGTTATGTTAAAAAATACTTAATCCTTCACCAGTGGCTATGGTTGAACAATAAACCATATGTTTCCATTGTTGATTATACCAGAATATTTTCAAGCGGGACAAAACAGGCCATTTTCCCCCTGTTAATGTCTTTCAATGAAACAGAGATGATTTGAAAGATTTCAATGATAAGATAATTTCTTACTATTTAAATCCTTGTTGTTTATCTACACTTGTTGTAGTTATTCTTCAAATCTTATTGCCTTGGTGCCCAAGGATCTCTATATCTTATAAAATGTCCTTCACGGTGCCCTGAGTTTATACATACAGTTGTAGATTATTTTCCTTCACCCACAAATGGTCTGTTTAGGTCTTGGACAGTGCGAAGCTGACATTGCAGAAGTTGTACTCGTTGGCAAACTGCTTCCTTCCTGAAACCACTAATGTGTTCCTGACCTCTGAGGATTCCTAAGGGTTTTTTTTTTTTTTTTTTTGTGGTACCGGGGATTGAACTCACAACCTTGCGCTTGTAGGGCAGGCGCTTAAGCCACTGAGCTAAATCCCCAGCCCGATTCCTAAGGTTTTGATGGTAGGGTTATACTGTACCAAAATCTGTGATGATACAGTCTTGGCACAGAGGTAGGAGTTCATGGAATATGCCATCTTATATCACAGTCTGTCAAGATTTTTCCTAGGGACAGGATTATATTTAGGGAGGCATAAGAGATAAGATTATGAAATAAAAGTGTTTTAAATTTATAAAATACTTTATAAATATGTTATCTATTTTCCAAACAATATAATTAAAGTCAAAATGTTCTCCTCATTCAGAAAATCTCTCCACAAAGGTAATTTAAAAAAACAGTTTTATTATTAAGTAAGTGTTAAGTCTGAATAATGGGCATCACAGACAATAGACTAGGAAATTATAGAATCAGAAAGGAATTTCAGTCCTTATAGCTAAGAAGATACAACTCATTATATTATAGACAGCTAAGTTAGAAAGAAATTAATAGGCAGCCAGAGAGGGATTGGGCCGTTGGAGAAATCAGTGCAAAAGATTAAACATGGAAAGATTGTGACTGGAGGTGAATCCGAAGAAAGTCAGACCTCAAAGGGCAATTTCCAGACCTGTTTGCCTCCCTGGAGATGAACAACAATTTGTGATTATACTGTAATAAGGGCCACTGTGTCCAGTGAGCCCAGTTAGGCTTCAGACACAGGTGGGAGACCAGAACATTTGGACTCATACTCCCATCTCTTTCCAAAAATACCTTTTTTCTTTCCATAACCCTTGTTATACATCTCATTTTTCTACTGGATCAATATCAGCTGAGCAACTGTATTTGTAACCTTATAGGTTGATGGTAGTTTGACCCATGCTGTACCTATGTTGAGATTTTGCTGTATAAAATACTCTTGAAAACAGCCTTGGTGGCCAGCCCCTTGGGACCTGCTCTGGGACTCCAGGAGCTATTCTTCTTTCCAATAAAACTTGCCTAACCTCTGGTTCATGATTTCATTCCTCCCAGATGTTGTGAGGTCTCGAACTCAGCACATCAGACTAACAAGTTGGGAACTATTTTTCAGTCACAAATATACTGCTGGTTTCAAGACAAATAGTAAGTCATCTCAAGCAAGAAGACTTGGCAGCATTTAACATTTTAAAGATTTATCAGTACTTGCTGTATCTAGGAATTTAACACATCTGTCACTTCAGACTATGTCAGTGTCCCTTCATCCCTGCTGTTCCCTTAACACGTAGAATGCTGTGAACTGTGAATGCCTTCGACTCTTGGTATGAGGACTTTTATTTGTTTGAAAGCTAAATTACTAGTCAATTAATTACCCCAAAGGAGCCTACAACCAGCTATTTAGGAATGGATATTAGAATTTCTTTGGTCCTTTGAGGGAGTAACTGAAATGCCTAAATTCCTAGTAGATCAAAGCTCTGTTGTCCAGGGGTAACTTGTTGGATAATGCATTTTTAGCTCCCTTTATTTCATTGTTTTATTCCCTACCCACTGTGGGCATTTCCTAGAACTCCTTCTAAATAAATCTGTAATTTTGTTTGAATCCTTGCCTGGGGGCCTGCTTCTGATAGAAAGCACAGCTCACATTATATTGAGATGAGCAGAGAACAAAGATTCTAGCTGTTCTTCCCATGCATCTCACATCAATCTTACAGCAGATTTGCAAAGACCTAGCATTAAATGCTGGCTGAATCACTTGCTGAGCATGCATAGAATGCTGCTATTAACATACAGATTGGTATATAATATTAGCAATACTCCCAGTATTTTTAAAGATATGCCATTAAGAATTCAGTGTCACATTCAAGATAATTGTTATCAAGCACTGATTATCTCTAGAGCCTGCTAGAATTTTAGGTTGTATTTATAGGACCATTTTATCCTCTGAAAGCATCAAGAACTAGTTAAAAAACCCACTGTCCAAAAGCAGACATCTTGGCTTCAAGTCCCATTACCACTTTAACTGTCTAAGCTATCTCACAAAAAGAACTTATCTACACTTACTTGCTGTCTTAAAAATGTAATAAAAGTACCTACCTTATAAAGTAGACAAAATGATGTATGTAATATATTTACTTCAATGACTCACCCTCTTCAATAAATATTAGCTGTAATGAGAACTACTATAAAATACTATTAATAGAAATGAACAATCTTATTTTAAAGTTGTAGTATGTATGACTCAACATACTCAAGGAACCTGTCAAAGATTCTATAGTTAGAGATGTCAGCGTCTAGACTTCACGTTTTATCACTCTGACCTAAAACTTTCTCATTTACCCTTCTCTTCTCATACATACTTTTACTATCTTTGTCTTAAAACTTGTTAGAACACTCCATGAAATTCCTCCACTTCATTGCCCTAATTCATATCTATTGTAGGTGTCAGCAAAGATTTTTTTCTATTCTTCAAAATCCTCTCCTGACCTTATAGCACAAAGTGCTTCAGCGCAGTGTAGATGGCTGAAGAGTGTTTGCCATGACGTTGGCTTATTCCAAGGTATGAGGTAAACATTTAAAATATTCGTCTAATTCAGCCTTAAATTGAGCAAAATCTAGTTTTAAAGAGACAAGCAATCTCCACCCCCTGTTGGAACACTCACTTGAAATTCTGCACTTCCATATAAGATGCTTTACTACATACAGTTCCATGATACAAAGAATTCCAGACTAACAATGTGGAGAAAGTGGAGGGAGGGAGAGAAAGAGAGAGAGGGACAGAGACAAAGAGAGAGGAAGAAGAAGAAGGAAGAGAAGGAGGAAGAGGAAGAGGAAAGAAGAAGAAGAGGAGGAGGGGGGAAGAGGAGAGGAGAAGAGAGGAAAGAAAGGAGAGGTGAGGAGAGGTGAGGAGAGGAATGGAACAGGGAAAGAAGAAATGAGAGAGAGAAGGAAAGAAAAAAGAAAAAAGGAAGAAAGAAAGATAGATGGATTTGGCTAGCTCCCTACTATTTGAGTCTTGAGCAATCATATTTATTCTAAGGCCCTAGACATCATGAAGTCCTTACCAACCAGTCTGTCAGTGTTTTGCCTAAATTTTTGATGAGATATGAGATATAATATTCCCCCCTTGTGGAGATATTTTCCTTGATCCTAGTCAATCCCAGAAACAACAGATAGTACTGAAATCTATATGTGCTAAGCTTTTTTTCTATGACAGAGTTTAATTTGAAAATTAGACACAGTAAAAGATTAACAATAACATAAACTTTTGCGACCTCAGCATACATTTTTTTCCCCTCATTAAGGCAAGAAATTTTACTCAGAGGGAGTGCTCTATGGCTTCTCTTTGAAATACCTGACTTGTCATCATCATTGCTTTTGCACTTTGAGGTCATTATTAATTAGATAAGGTTTTTTGAACATGGCCATTGTGATACCATCATGAAAATGTCAATGATGTTTGGGCTAGTAGCATATACAACATGGAAAGTTTAGACAAAATGTGGTTCACGTCCTCAGCAAGATGTAGTGGAACAACATAAGGTCTGCTCCAATAATGTGCAACCAGAGACTTATGAATTGTTTATTTCTGGAATTTCCCACTTAATGTTGAAAAGCATAGATAGGACAGTTTGGAAAGAGTAAGATTACTGTGACAAAATTAAAAATGCTTTAACCACTGTATTTTAGGACAATTTTTAATATGGCAATAGATTCTGGAATTGTTCCTCTCCTGTATATCTCCATAGTAATCCATATTTACCTTGTCATTCTTGTCACAGTATTTCACCATTGTTTCTTATTCCTTCAGTGGACTTTCCAACACTTTCAGTGTAAAGATTGTGTCTTCTGCATTATTTAACACATATAGTAGGTACATGATACTTTTTTTTTACTATATAAATTTGGTATTGCACAGTGATACAGGACTATTGGAAATAAAATATATTTGTTACTGTTTTATTATTTAGAATCATTTAATTGTTTTTCTCACAAGATTTATGAGTCATTCTCATTTTTTATATATACATATTCAGGCATTGTGTGTGTGTGTGATTGTTGGGAACATAGCCTAGAATAATTATCCTTAACTTTATGGAATAGAGCTTATAATTGTGCAAGGAAGACATACAACAATGTATAGAACTAAAGAGATACATGTTGAAAGCATATCATTAAATCACAGTATCTTCTAGTTATCTGGAGAGATTTGAGAAGTTTTCCTGAGTAAGTAACTTTCAAGGTGACACTTGCAAAATAAATAGAAGTTAGTCAGTTCAGCAATTGAGGGAGTGCTAGAATGTGGTAAGCAGTCTAAAGATAGGAAAGATCTTAGGAAGTCTCAGGAGGCAGAGAACTTTGTGATGTTACAGAATTGGAAAAGAGCAAGAACTTAGTTTCCTTTAGTTTTTACTGTTTTAGGAAGCCTTATTTCACTATTTTAGTAGCAGAATTTGTGTGACACTACCAGTTTTTTTTTCATCAAGAGACCTCTTATTCACCTTGGAGATGAAAAAAATTTTAAATACTAAAGTCTTAATAAAATAAAGTTAGTTCTAGCTGACTCAGTGGTAATTATTCAAAAGTTCTTAGATTTAAGTATTTTGTGAGCTGAACTTTAATTTTAGGATTTTAGAAGGAGAATAATTACATGCTGATTCTGATCTCAAAATGTCACAGAATAATTAGCCAGAAAAGAAAGGGGTATTGTACTTAAATATTTTGTGCTAGAATAAAAAAAATGGGCCTTATTATTTTGGAAGATGAGCATTACCTTTAAGCATCTCTTTTCATATTATTCAGCATTTCTAAATTTTTAAACAAAAATCTAAGGAAAATCAGATTTTAATGTCTATACATACAATAAAAATCACAGTTGTTACACTAATGTAGGGCACTATTGAAATATTTACCTATTTACAATGCAAATGTTTAAAAAATAAGTTTAGCAAAATTGTTTAATACTGTTTATAAATAAAAAGATTGAATTTACAATTTCATTATTTTTAATTTGCAATTTCAAAGTAAACATTTTCATCAGTTAATTCATATGTGGTCATAAATATGAAGAATTTAAAAAAGTACTTAGCACATACTCACACGTTGGTGTTTTTTTATTATAGTTGCTTTGCTATACATGTTGCTTATGCTTCTTCCCAATCTACTTTGCCTTTACTCCTTTCCATACAAGACCCTTTAGAAGCACTGAGATGCAAGTAACATGTTTTTATTTAGCAGAAGTCATGAATTAGGGTGGACTGTAGAAATAAAGGTTTGAGGTCTATTTTCTCAGTAATCAGAAGTCTATGAGTATGGCAAAATAGGAATCACTGGACCTTGAGATTTGAAATCATTGGTTTTTTCTTTTTTCTTTTTTTGAGACAGGGTCTCGTTATGTAGTTCAGGCTGGTCTTGAGCTCATTTTGTAGCCCAGGCTGATCTCCAACTTGTAAGGATCCTTTGGCTTCAGCCTCCCGAGTGATGGGATTACAGGCGTGAGCCACCATGCCTGATTTGAGTCATCAATTTAAAAAGTATTCCTGATGCTGCTTTCCTTTCCTTGTTACTTTTTCTAAAATCAGCCAATCTTTTTTTTTTTTTTTTTGACACTTCAGTGTCATTCATTCTTTGGGTGAATGGGACTCCCCTTCCCCAAGACTCCAGCGAGATACATTTTCTCAGTCATTAATTTTACCGCTCCTTCTAGTAATCTGGGTTCTCAGTAGCTCATATGGTCATAGCTTTTTCTCTAGACTGGTAGAGAAGCCAGGCTCCAGAAGGGGAGCACGTAATACCAACTGGTGATGTGGAGATTAATGCTTTGGTGGTAGGAGCAAGGCTCAGAAGAAGCCATCACACAAGCCTGAGAAGAGTCAGTCTCTGGAATAGCTGATGCTTAAACCCCCTGAGAAGCAAAACAAAACAAAGCAAAACAAAGTAAAACAAAGCAAAGCAAAAGAAGAAAAGAAAAGAAAAGGAAAGAAAAGAAAAGAAAAGAAAAGAAAAGAAAAAAAATAGTTTGATGCTGAATATGGGACCAGGGTAAAATATTATGAGCATATATAGGCCTTATTCCATTCTCAGTATTTAGCATATTGTTGAATCTCAATACAAGTATACATAGTTTGCTTTTTTATGATAGATTAAAAAAAGCATCAGATGTTAAGAAAGGTTGTTTAGGAATCACCATCTGCAAATAGGTGACTGTAGGGTTACAGTGGGGGATTTGCATAGGGTAGGAGTGAGCTACTGTAGATTTCAGGGCAAGTGACCAATGGTTTGAGTGACAGTGAGTATTAAGAAGATTGGTGGTGTCATACTGAATTAAAACTCCCCAAAAGGAATCATGGTGCTGAAACACTGTGTCAACCCTCAGAGTAGTATATGAAAAGGTAATATGGAAATGGAGAGTAATTGCAACAAAGGCCAGTTCACTTGAAGTGTACGTATGTGAAAGGTAAATGAGAAATATTTGAGGATGCCAGAGAAGAGCTGAAGATAATAACTGTAAACAGTGAGTCTGAGGTTGATCACATGTAAAGAAGTTGAAGTATCATATTTTATAGATAACATTGAAGAATTATACAGAGTTCACCAAAGAAAACAATAAAAGTAGAATAGCATAGGGGAAGAAATACTGAATAAATAATCTAAAGGCCTAGTTACCAGTCTTAATTTATATTCTTATCTATAGTTGTGTGACCCTGAACAAAACATGTCCAATCTGGGCCTCAGATTTATCATCTTAACAGATGGAGATTTTATTGCCTGTGTACCTCACAGACCTATTGTTGTAGTTGGTGTAAAATGAAACAATATATGGGAACACAACTGCTGTATGGAAAAATATATTTCTAAATAATTATTTGGCTCTGCTACTCTTGACTCCAGAATAACTTAGTAAACCAAGGCATAACGTGGCAGATGGTGGGAAGGAACCCAGGGCTAGAGTACAGGAAACAAACCTTCAGATGTGCAAACATACTCCAACCAGGTTGCAACTCTATTAAATGAGTTAGAACATGCAGGGGAGAAACATAAATGAGGGGGAATTATAGATAAGGTTGAACAATTATACAGAGTTCACCAAAGAAAACAATAAAAGTAGAATAGCAAGAATGAGGAAATTCTTTGCATCCTAACTGCATTTTCACATCAACGGAAGTGGACCCAAGACTGATAATACATTGGCTGAGTTTGATTTTCATTCTTACTTGTAACCTGATCATTACTGGCTGAAAACTAATCCTTACTCAATCACTGGTCCTATATATCTCATAAACAATGGAAGGTTTCTAAAAGTAATAGAGACAACTTTTCAATAAAAGTAACTGGATGCACTGGACTCAAATATATCCTGCACTGACTGGATAAATGCACAGAGTATATAGTCACTAAATTGTTCTGTGCCTCAGTTTATTCATAGTAAAATGAATAATGACTGAATCAAATTCAGAATAGTGTTATAAGGATTAAAAAGTTAATATATATGTTAACCTCTTGAAAAAGTACCTGGCATATGAAAATCTGAGCTGTTAAAATTTTAGTTATTTATTATTACCAATGGAAGAATTCTGGTGCAGTGGGAAATATCTGGAAATAATCCAAAGTCTTGAATTCTTATCTGTATTAGTAAAGCAAACAAGATAGAAGCAAAAATCAGGCTAGATTCAACACAATATTGGGAATTTGTAGGCTTACATAACTGTAAAATTCCAACAGTAGTTGTGGGTTTTGGCATAAATTGATATTAAACTCCAGAATTCAAATATAAATTCTAGTGCTCTGTTCGTCTGTCTGTCTCTCAGATTATGTGGAAAACGTTTGCTCATTTGTGTCTCCATTTTAACAGCTCAATTAGCAAAAGAGATCATTCCCCTGATAAAACAAACAGGAGTTCTAAAACACACTGAGGAACCCGAGTGGTATTCATCACATTAAAATCGCATGATGGAAGAGAGAGGGAATGCTGATTTCCCCCAATAAAAATAGGGTGTTATTTTCAGACTAGATAATAGACACCAAATAGAAAAAATAGAGAAGATATTCGCTGTGCACTCTGCTATGGGATTTACTAGATATATGACCTTGGACAAGTGACTCAAGTTTTCCAAATTTTACTATATAATGGGATTAATCTGTCCTCTACCTCCTTATGTCCAAAACAAGGTTAAATGATAGACTATGGGATCTCTTTATGCACAGTTAGACCAGTAAGAGCATGAAGAATCTTTTTTATTCTCTACTTGACTTCTTCTGGGTTTAAAATATCTGCCACCTCCACTATTTATTATTCATTTAAATTGATGTACTTTGAAAAAAAAACTCCTTCTTGAATGAATTCAGGAAAATATTAGTCAAAATAAAAGTCAGCCTGGACCTCTATAGATTCTATTAATCACATCACCTCAACTCCATGCACCATCATTTTTTATTAGTCTTTGTTGATTACATGTCACCCAGTCTGCAGTCCATTTCATGGGAACCCTACCAACACTAATTCATCCTAATTACTGAATCTCTACATCTCTGTGACACATCAGTAGGGATCTTGCTAAGAACATTTTCTCCCATGGTAGACAAGGCAACCTTAGTTCTTCTTTCCTTCTGCTGTGTGTACTGATAAGAGCACTAAAATCTCTCTTGTAATGTTTTTATGCGTAGCAAACTCTTGTGTAAAAAAATCTTGTATTCATATCCTTAAAAAGTATTCTATTATTTCACTAGAAATATCAATGATATGAATGAGTCTCAGAATGGTCCTTTGTGACCCTTAAAGGATGTACTGCAATACAAGCCCCAGCAGCTTCTGCACTATTACCACTCATTATTGTTGTAACGATTTTTACACCAGTAAGCTAATAGCACTTTGTGTGAGAAATGGATTGTGCACACTTCTTACGCTTAATCCTCATCTAAGCAACTTCATAGGGTAGGTATTATAATGCCCTCCTTCAGACCAACCAAATGAGGTTCTGAGAACAGAGTGTTTGGCAGAGATAGTCAAAGTCATTTTGGGCTCTTCCAGGATCTTATGAATTTGTTTGTGAATTGGAATAAGCTAGTTAATGTTACAAAAAAGTCTACAAGGGTTTTGGGTGGAACTGTGTTGAAACTTTAGATAAATTGAGAGATAACATTTTAAAAATATTGGGTGTTCTTTCTATAAACACAGCATCTCTCCCACTTTAATTTTTATTTTCTTAAAAATATTTTATATTTACATGTAGACTTTTTATTTCTTTTTTTAGATCATTTATATACATTTTATGTGTTGGTTGCTTTTTATTTGAACATATCAATTTTTTATTTTTTCCTTTGCTGTAGAAATATGATTCTTATGTATTAACCTTATATTCTGAAATCTTTGCTTAAACCACAGATATATTCTAGTGGCTTTTTTGTGCATTTCATAGAATGTTTTAAGCAGAAGTGATGTATCTGTGTATAAGGACAATTTTATTCTTGCTATTTCAAAATTTATCTACATTTGAATCTTGTTTTTCACATAGAACTCTAGATTAGCAAATACTGATTCACTATTTTTAAGGTAAATACATAGTCAAGTTCTTACAAGCCTCTGGTCTTTCACTAATTAACATGTTTTATGTGTCTTTTCTATTTATATATACCTTATTTAATGTATACTCATTAACCTTGAATTTACTACCAGCACTATAACTCATATAGAAGGAAGATTATCTAGCACTCATATTTTCTCTGTAAAGTATATTGAATCTTTTATTTCTATTCATTTTTGAGATAGGTCTCACTGTATAGTTTAGGGTGGCCTTTAACTTGCTATGTAACCCAAACTGACCTCAGACTCTTGGTGATCCTCCTGCCTCAGCCTTTTGAGTGCTGGGATTACAGGCATATACCACCACACCCAGCTAAATCTTTTTGTTTTTAGAGCACTAGGGAGCACTTCGGAACTATGGTGGTTCACCAACAAAAAAAGAACAAAAGTGTGAAAAATATGGCACTGAATGGGTCATGAAAAAGATGCTTGCTTACAGAATGGGAATTGAAACAGAAGGTGGAGCATGAGCCCAGTTCACATGAACTGACTCAGTTATTTTTTGTCACTCTGAGCATACCCGTGAATGATGAGGAAGTGGTTTGGAGTTTCAGATAAAATTACCATCTGATATTTCACTTTTCTGCTTACTTTGTGCTTCTTTACCTCTTCTTTTCCTAGTTTCCTAATGAAAAAACAAGGGTCACTGATTTAATGCCTTTATTTTATCTGATATGGGTGATTTTAAAAAACTGCCAAATTGTTTTCCCTAGTAACTGTGACAGTGTCAAGTTCCCTTTGGCAGTGTACAAATGTTTTCATTGTTTTACCTTCTTCCAAGTCTTAGTTTAATAAGTTGTTTTATTTTTAGTCATTCTCATAAGTGTGTAGTAGTATCTCTTTATGGTTTAATTTGAATGTCTCTATAACTAAACCATATTATCTTTCACATCCTACATTCAAGTTACATAGTGTCCATTGGTAAATGGTTCAAATTTTTCCCAATTTTTAATTTGATAATTTTGAATTATTGAATTTTTAGTTTAAAACTGTCTTTTATATATAATTTATTAATATTTTATCCTCTTTTAAGTATGTTATTCTTCAGCTTTTTATTTACTATTATTGTTTTTTTTTTTTTGAGAATCAGGAACTTTGAGTTTTTAAAATTTTGTTTGTGTTTAAGATACCAACTTGTTGTCTTGTCCAGGCTGATTTCAAATTTACGGGATGAGGTGATCCCTCAGCTTTGGCACCCCAACTAGCTGTAGTCATGGCTAAGTTTGCAATTAATTCTTTTACAGTGTGCTTTTAGATTTTTGACCTGAAGTTAAAACAGATGTGTGCATACAAATTTGCATAAATATTCTTAATAGCTTTAATAAAAAATTGGAAACAACACACATGTCCAACAGAAGGTGACTTGATTAACAAAATTGTGATGTATCCATAAAACAGAATACAATTCAGTGTTGAAAAAAGAGTGAAGTATAATACATGCTACAATATGAATGAATACAGAAAATATAATGAATGAGAGACAAAGTACAATAAAGACACAGGGTACATGACCACATATATACACTTGTTGTAGTCAGGTTTAAGGAAAACAGTTAAATATAGGACACTATCATTTATAGTATTATTTATAATGGTAACCCAAGGAGTCAAATACAAAGAAAATGCAGGATATCTGTCTGTACACTAAAGGCCTAGACAATCCAGCTGAGGGCCTAGATTCAATGGCAATATCCTACATGAGTTCAGCTGAAAATCTAGATCCCGTGACAGTGCCTCCCATGAGTCCAAATGGGCCTGGAGTCCATGACAATGACTCATGCAAGTCTGGATCTGTGCTGGGAAGGCCCCAAGGTCAGCAGTGGAAGGTAGAAGGTCTGTGCCAGTGGGATGAGGTATCTGTGCCAGGTAGGCTGAGGGATCTGCACTAGACCCAGGAAGCAATGTTCAAAGTAAGGACTAAAGATCACCCAAAAAGTATCACAGCCATCCTCAGTGACAATGGCTTCCTGAGCTCCTTCGAGGAGAGAAGAGCTGAATTCACATCAAGATGCCAGAGTGACAAGCTTTTCCTGGAGACTGATCAGCACACCCCTTCCCCTCCTCAGCCAGGAAGCAGCGCTCAAAGCAAGTCCCAGAGCTCCCCTAAAGTCAACCACAGCCATTCTCAGCAATAAGGTCCCAAGCTCCTTTGCCAGTGAGAACAATTAAGTTCTTATCAGGGAAGAAGCTCAGGAAGCTTCTCTGGGAGAACAAACAGCTCCAAATAACAGCAACACTCTTCCTCTCCAGGTCTCCTTTTTATGCTGGCAACTATCAGCGCCACGCTGATTCAGTTCACATGGTGTTTAAATTGACCATCAGTTTTCAATTCACCACAACACTATTCTGGAGAACTCAAACTAATATATAGTGGCAGAATCAGGTCAAGAGTTGCTTAGGGATAGAGTTTGCAAAGAAGATGAGAAAGGTTAAAATAAGGCACGATGAAATTTTTTGGGAGATTTGCTATGTTGTTTGTGGCAATGTGCTTGAGACTCATGAAAGTCCTTTTGAAGTCGTAACTTACTTATTTTAAATGTATGCAGTTTACTGTAAGCTAATTATTTCTTAATATAGTTGTTAAATCAATTACATGTAAATAGGCCAAGAGTTCTTGCAGACTTATAGGAAGACCCTGGCCAAGTCTGAATGCATAATTTGAGAGTAAAGTATAGAATTATTTTCTGAGCAGAGTGTAAGTATTTTGCTAAATCTCTGTTTTGGTTGTGCAAATTTTAAAATTTAAAACCTATGTAAGATTGAGCAGAAAAAATATTTTATGCTTTATATGTATTCTTCTGAATTGTATCTTTAAAATGTACCTAGCATTACTCAGCCTCCTGGGTGGATGGCAAGGTCACACTTTGATCAGGCAGTAGAGAAGTAAGTCAAATCAAAGTATAATTGCAAATGGTACAGACTTTTGATGATAACACATAATATTTCTGTGATATTATTTTATATACTGGTTACAAAACCTGAAACAATATGCTGAATATATAAGAGGAGTAGAAATTGAGCTAAGATATAAAATATAGAGAAGAAAGTAGGGTTATTTGGGAAGATTTGCTTGGGTGATCATTTCAAGTTTACCGTACATCCTGTATTACCATGCAATTCAATGATACAAGTGTTATTATAAATCAAAGGTTTTTGATTTACAATTGTGAAAGCTAGAAAAATTTCCTCATGACTGAAGTTGGCTAAGACCAATAGACATAATATTTCTAATATACAGAGTACAGTAATGATCTTTTGTGTTTTGTTAAGCTACCATAAGCCATTCATTCTTCCCTATTTAATAGGCAGTGAGGGTCTCACATTTGAGGTTGTTCATTCTGGAATCATTAAAATTTCAAGAGACATGTGTAACCCAAAAAGAAGATCTATGTGGATTCTTTTCCTGGCTAGAAGAAATTCTTCAGTCCCCAAGTGTCATTGATCTATTTAATTCTAGCTGTCCCATGGCAAGATACTCTAACACTTTTCAGACTGTCCACCCCTTGTGTATGATGATGCAAGCAAAGTCTCCATCTCCTTTATAGATTTTATGGCCATGGAAAGAAATATCACGAACTGCAATGCTCCCTTTGGCACTTCTGGCATTGGTCTCTAGGTTTGCAGTTCTGAGAGTCTATCCCTGCAGGCGCCCTACTGTCCTTTTCCTTCCAGTCCTCACCTGTGAGAGATGCTGGCTTCAGAGACTGAGACCTTCTCAGTCCTGAGAGGTAAGAGATGAATCAATTTTATAACAGGCAGATTATTTGTTTTCAGTTTCCTAAAATATGGAGGGTTTACTGCATCCCTTGTTACATAGCCACCAGCTTTTTTTAAATAGCAACTGTGATTGGCTCATTGGAAAAGCCTTCTGAAAATATGAAGGTCTGTTATCCTTTCTGGGAGTAAGAACATAGAATATTTTTATCATTTCCACTCTTCACTCTTCTATTTAAATCTGCTGTCTCTTAACTACCAGTGGAATGCATAAAATTTTTGGAAACACCTGGCTTAATTATGCATAGGAAAGTTAAAATGTTAATTTAAAAACATCCTACTACAGCTAAGTGGTAGAGAAAGCAGCATTGTAAACCACTCTAATGAAAGGAAAGTGAGTGAAGTATTGTATGCTCTCACTCGTACGTGGCAGCTAATAATGTTGATCTCATATAACTAGAATTTAAATAGGGGTTCCTAAAATCTTAGAAGTCTAGGGAAAAGGGCGGATAGAGGAAGGTTAAATGATGGGTACTAAAAAACAATTTGGGCAAATAAGATTTATTGTTCTACAGAATATTAGGATAACTATAATGTACAAAAATTTATTATACATTTGATAAAGAGTTAGAAGAATTCAAAGATTTCCAGATCAAAAAAAGATAAATATGGAAAGAGATGCAAATGTAACTTACCCTGATATGATTATTTCATATTGTATATGTGTTTCAAATTATGCCACTGTGGGCCAGACATGTTTAATACAAGTATTATGTACCAATTAAAAATAAAAATAGGAAATGTATAACAATTTTACCAGTGGAGAACTGGCTAAGCGATCATCTTCAGAGTTCGTATATAAATCTGCAGCTTGTGGGTAGGGAAGGAATTGAAGGGCACAAAGATGTGGAAAAGTATCTACCTGTCTGCCTTGAAGTTCAAGAATTTCTATGAATCAATCATCTAGAGCAGGATTTTTCTATCATACCTGAAAAGAGTTAGTGAAATAAGAATGTGTCTTTCAAATATTGACTTTCAACTCCTGAGGAATATCTTTTCACAGCTGAAAATTTACCATTTACCTTTTGTTCTTTTGCTTCAGTGTCTCTAGGGAGTTAACTGTCTCCGATTACCTGCCCAGGTAAATGGCCTGTCTAGCCAGGGGCCTATCCAAAAAGGTTGTGAGTATGAAATCTATGTCTCTCTTGATTCATGTTTAAAAATTCCCTTGTCTATGTCTCTTTTTCTGTCTCCCTATGTGTGGCTTTCTTTTGTAACTAGATGTGTGTGTGGGGGTTAGGGGTTAAGAGACCTTACCAGGAGAGGAGAAAAAAAATAAAAGCTAGAGAATTCTGTAGCTTTTCTGAATGATTGTTGAAGCTAAAATTAGCTGGATATAGATATTTAACTGTATGGAATAACTTCATGGACTAAACATATTGTTAGAGCAACAAAAATTTTGTATATTGATTTGCATTTTTCTGTAATTATTCATAAGCGTATGGTTAGACATAGTACAAACTTAAAAGAAGAATTAACACAGGTAATTGTGTATTTGACATTGTTTGCTCTTACATAAAATACTGAATTTAGCAGGGAAGAAGGAAGGGATAGATTGCAAGGGGGGGTATAAAATATACTGAGGGCCAATGGTTTGAAGGAAATTAATACATTTTCTATGTTGTTTTTCACTAAGAAAGTCCTGTGGAAGAGACAGTATTATACAAATTTTCATGTGAGGAAATGGACCCTCATAGAAGTAATTTTCTGGGGCAAAATGAGGAATAGAGGGTTTGCACCTACATGTGTCTTACTCCCACACATGTGCTCTTGCCAGTATTACAGTGCACACTTGGAATGAGAATAAAGGTAAGTTGAAAAAGGTAAGGGAAAGAAAAAGTAAGAAATTCTGTGAATTTTCAGCCAACTGATGGCATACTTACTGTCACCTAAGTTTTGCAATGGAAAGAAATGAAAAGCATTTTCTAACACTGATTTTATTGGTAATTGTTTTTTAAAGGCCTCTTTCTTTTTTTCTTTTTCTTTCTTTCTCTTTGACACAGGGTCTTGCTATGTCATTTAGGCTGGCCTCAACTCCATCAACAACTGTGCTCAGGCCAAAGGTATTTTATTTTCATACGAGTATTTTTAAGGTTTTTTTTACCTGTCCTTTGAGGTATTTTTGTTGAAGTTTTAACATTTTCTTAAATGAAAAACATCACATTTTACATTGTACCTGAGACACTGTGTCTGATATAGAGTGGGTTATAAATTTTAACGTATTTTTTTTCAATGCAACAGTACATGCGGCCTCCTAAACCTGAAAAAATCTGTTGACTATCATTTTCACTTCAGCATCAAATTACAGGCCATGTTGGTTTCTGTCCTTGGAAAAGGCAAGAATCCTAAGGGAGACATTTATGCTGTCCTCATGCTGAGTTCTCACTGAGCATGTAGCTTAACAGGAGGAAATGGCAAAGAGAGGCTTTTCCCCCTGTAATGTCTACGCATCATATTTCATTTTGAAATTTCTAATAATTATTTGCATCTCAAGACCAAAAGTTTCTTCCTTTAAATTGAAACCCATCATACTTAAACTGTAGACTTGGGTTCATTTATTTTAAATGAAATTTGGACTTAACTTGGATAATTAACAACTTCAAGATTTTTTTTTTTGTTCTTGATGGTTAACAAAATGTTGAGTAGTCTCTCTCCACAGACCCTATGGAATAGAACTGTATCAGTTAATCAAAAACAGAAGTAAAGAAAATTACTTTAAGAGCCTAAAGATTTTATGCAGGAAATAGTTACACAGAGGTAGAAGAGCCACACAGCCAAATGAATGGTGAGATGCTCTAGAAACTCAGCACAGCAAGAGTCTGGATCTCTTCCAGAAGGAAGAGAGGGACTTATTAGAACGCAAGGGCTATGGTTCAGTTGTCCCTCCTCCTCAGCCCCCACTGAAGATGGATGGGCCATGGAGGAGGCACAAGGGGAGGGAGAAATGTCTGGCTTCTCCTTACCTTTCCATCATCCAGAGGTCTCCCCTTACTGAGCCCATCTGGATGCCAGCTGTTGGAAAAATCTGTGAAATATAGCCCGAGGGAGTCAGGTCCCCTGTGACAGAGAGCAAAACAGAAGAGGGGGAAAGGAATGGATTTGAGAGTACACTGATCCATGATCAGCACAAACAATTAAGAGAAAAGACAATTTATTGACATGTGTTAATAAACATAAGGTATAAAAGATGCCTTAATTAAAAATTAGAGCTAAAAGAATATAATATTTTAGGCATCTAAACAGAATAAAGGCTAACAAAGTAAGTATTTAAAATCTTGAAAATGATTAAAAGAGAAAGAAATACATAAGAAAATTGGTTGGAATGCTTAAAAGAAAAATGAAATGAAAGACAAAAGGAATGCCATGGTTCAAATTCTAGGATGGGTAGAAGGGAGGTGGGTATATGTTATTTTTGGTGCACCACCATTATGGAATTAAGGAAAGAAAGATGAAGTAAAAATGATTATATAAAAAGAAACCTGAGTAGGAGTACTCTACACCTGAGATCTGGAAATTTTTTTTCTGTAGATGTTGACACTATAAATAGTTTAGATTTTATAGGCTTTGCAGACTCCATGACAATTGCTCAATCCTTCCATTGTCATGTTGACTCACCTCTAGGCAAGAAGTAAATGAATGAGTTTGGTTGCATTCCAATAAAACTTTATTTCTTCAGCAGGAAAATAGGTGGAATTTTTTTCATGGACTAATTTGCCAACTTTACTCTAGAATTTATTTTTAGTAAAATTTCACTTTTTCTAATTTTCACTTTTTCATGTAGAAATACACAAATATTTCTCATGTCCAGGTCCTATGGTGGGCCTTAGTTTCAGATTACTTGTGGTGTGGACTTGGCAAATTAATAAGAGATAAAGTGCAAGGCAGAGCCTAATAAAAAATTTCTTTATTCTCATTACCATTTACTTTGCATGCCAGCCCTGAATCTCTGCTGAATCTCTGAAGTGTTCACTTGAAATTTTTCCAGATCAATTGGCTCTCTTTTTCACCGTATCTCAAATAGGGGGGGGGTCCATAATGTCATTTCAGTTAAACTGGCTTAAAAACATCTGCTCAAGGGTTCACACTTACTCCTTGATAGTAGTGATGCCTTATTCAGTTGGTTTATGCACTTTTGTATGCGGTGCTGGGCACTTAGTGCATCACAAAGGACTTTGAGCTTGTGGTAAAATCATTATTCAGGTGATCTTCAATGAGGTATTTATTCCCCGAAACAAACACATTGACACATTGTTAAGAGAAGCCACTATGATTTACTACACCATATCACACCTACAAGCCACTTTACATAGTGTGAATATGTATGTTCATATATTTTAATAGTCTGCAATAAACTGAGTTCTGCACTTCAAAATAAATTACAAGATTAATATGCGCCATATTAACTCTAAGACATAAAATAATGGCTTTTAGATAATTTGTTTCTGGTACCAAGAAAAAGAGCCTCAGTTGCTTCTCAGGACTATTGAAAGGGTTAATTATGAAAAAAATTTTACCCCAGCATGTTGCCCAAACAAAGTTGCCCACACTAGGTGTTATTTTGTTACCTTTTATTATTCAGTCTTTTGAAAACTCTGTCATTTTGAAGCCAGTGCTAAGATCTAGAATCTACAAGTAAGTATATTGCATATGAAACAGTTATTAATTCATCCTGATAATGACAACAAATTGAGTTAAACCAATCTTAGATTTAGGGATCTCTGAGTTTCAGTTTAGAAATTTAGTACAGTCTATTGTGGAACTGTAAAACTGTAGAGCGGATAGTGCTGGAAAAAAAAATATCAAACTATCCAATCTATCTCCCACTTCCAGAGTCATTTCTCCTTAAAATATCACTTACAAATGTGCCTATCCGTTTTAAAAAGGAAATTCATTCCTCATATCTAGCCAAGCCTTTGTGATCCTTATTCCCGGCTCTAGTGCTTACTCTGAGCAGGAGCCAGGTTTCGACATGTTAAATAAAGAACTGTCTAAGGCAAACTGTGCTACTATATTTCCCATTGAAACTCCATTAAGCAAAGAAAATCTGTCAACTATAAAATCCTTAGGGATGACTTGGAAGACATTTTTCCTTTAATGGCTTTATGCTTTGCCAAGCCATAATTCACTTATATTTCTGTCAACAGCTTCATCAGGGTGTGTGTTTGCCTTTTCTGAAAATGACATTGTAGCAACATTCCTTACTATGCAAAGTTATCGCTTTGAAACCTCCATGCAGGAAACAAAGGTATTTTGTCATTCATGCTTTGTAGGAAGACATTAGAAAATTTGACTTTTGTATCACAATAAATACTTTAGCTCCTTAAGAAACCTCAAGGATAAACTAGACAGCAAAAACAGAGTGATTTTAATCACCAGAAACTGCAGTAATTCCCCCAAAGTGCTTTTGTTGGATTGCCTTTGTAGTATTAAAGAATTGAATTTAGTAATAAAAGTTTAGCAGATATTCAAAGTTAACAAAGTAATGAAACTAGTGATATAGGAAGTAAATAAAAGGATATAGATTTGTTATCTAATTTTAAGCTTTCAGAATAATGCAGGAAATAGTGAAGTTATGAACTGAAAGAAATGTTTTTCCATACTTTACTAGAGACTGCATTTTAATAAACTAACAATAGAAAGAATTTTGATGCTTGTATACAAACAACTTTACAAATGAAAGGACACATGTATGAGATATATATATATATATATATATATATATATATATATACACCATATATATATATATATATACACCATATATTTGTATGGGTATATTTATGTATGTACAGGTGTGTATAACAATATATACATATATAACCATATATACTTGTGTGTGTATTGTAATGTAAGCCAAAAATACACACATGCACACACACACACACACACACACACACCCACTGTGTGTTTGTCTTAAGGGAAAAGCCAGCTACTAAAACTGCCTTTGGGACATATGAACAGGAGTCTAGGAGTTATGCCAACTTTTGATGTTACTTGCAGTAGGACCTGGTAAAGGAGAACACTGGTCAAACTGGAATTTGGTAATCTGTGCTAAGACTCCCTGCTCTGATGGAGCTGTCTTGGAGACTGAACTTTATGCTTCTTGCTGCCAGTTTTAGAACCTTAATTTTTTTTCCTTTCTCTAATGTGTTATTATCAGAAGAGTTCAATGTCTGCTGTAAACTACGAGGGGACTTAAAACACTTAAAACTCTGTTTGTACTAAAAGTAGCAAAGAGTGATTGAAGAGCAGATGTTGGGACAAAATGCTTGGTTGTCAATTTTATAGAATTCTCAATAAACTTATGAGACCCCAGGGAGGAATGACATATCTAGGACATCAGAAATTGCTGTTACCAAATTGTACTACCATCCACAAACTACAAGGAAACCCAGATAGGATATTTCTCTATGAAAAGTGTCCTTTGCCGTCTTCCCTTACTGTTCCTACAAATATGTATTTCCACAGCTGGTAAAATGTGCCTCACTTTTGTGCTATATGGGAGTTTCCAATCTTGGATCCTGAGGTAGAGATTTAATGCATGTGTTTTACTGAGGAAGGATAAGGGATGCAGGAAAAGGCAGGAAAAACAGGTTAAGAAGGACGTTATCTCAACAGGAATCTAGTATTTGCTTGATCTTGCAAGGAGCTCAAAACTTAGACGATTTGGGCACAACTAAGGGACAGTGTTCTTCATCTATGTGGCTGTCAATCACTGGCTATAGCTGTCATGCCTGGGAGTGTAAGAAGGAGCAGAAAGAAATAGGCATAATCTCTCTAGCTGTCATTGCTAAGCTAAATTTTTCAGAGGAAGTTTTAGCTAAGAAATGATATTTGACAAAGGGACTAAACATGTGCACTGGAGGAAGGATAGCCTCTTTAATCAATGGTGTTGGAAAAATTGGCTCTCCACATGCAGAAGACTGAAACTAGATCCATGCCTATCACCATGCACAAAACTAAAGTCTAAGTGGATCAAAGACCTAAACATTAAAACAGAAACACTAAATCTATTGGAAGACAAGGTAGGTAGAAGTCTTGGAGACATAGGAGTAGGTAGAGAATTCATAAACAAAATGTAAACTGCACGGGAAACACTTCAGAGAATCAACAACTGGGATCTCATATTATTGAAAAGTTTGTGCACTTCAAAAGAAATCTCCAACAGAGTGAAAAGAAAACCCACAGAATGAGAAAGAATTTTAGCCAGCAACCCCTCAGACAAAGGACTTATATCCAGAACATATAAAGAATTGAAAAACATCAGGGTCCTCAAATTCAAAGACCCTCTCCAAAAATGGGCATCTGAGATGAACACACAGTTCTCATAGGAATATATACAAATGGCAAATAAATACATGAAGAAATGTTCTCCATCACTGGTCATTTGAGAAATGCAAATTAAAACAGCATTGAGATTTCATCTCACTCTGGAAAGAATAGCTGCCATCAAGAAATTAACTGATAACTAGTGATTTCTTAGCATTAATTTCTTTTGAAATTTTGTATTACTTTTTTCTGTTTGCTTTTTTTCTTTAAATAAAAAAAAGAAAAGAAAAAAAGAAAAGAAAAGAAAAGAAAAGAAATGATAGCTGCCAACACTTGAAAGAGGTCATGGGTAAAGTACTAAAAGCACACACGGTAGTTCTTTATTAATGCACCTTGATACTTCTGGTGAAGTGGAGACCATTGGAAGTTTCTTTTCATTTGAATTCCTCCTACAAATTGTAACATTATATCTTACAAGTCAGGAAGTATTCTAATTACTTCATTGCTTACATTTTCAAAAGGTTTTGATAAGTTTTTTTTAACATAACAAATTTATTAACTCCTTCCTTTTTTTATCCATTTTCATTTTTACCCCAGTTTCAGTTTTTACACTGTGAAATTCTCTGCAGGCCCTGGAGAAAAATGGAAACATTCTGCCCTATGTTCTTCATATTCTAGAAGTCTACTGGTTTTGTTATCTGAATAATTTATTCTTTTCAGCATCACTGAATATTAATATTATCCTGTGTAATTATAAGTTTTAGAAAATGAAGACTGCAAAATTTTTCAGTCATAGGAGTGATTGAAATATGGTTAATGCTTAAATAAAAAAATTCTTACACAGTAAAAGATATATTTACAAGAATGTCTATGGCAGAGTGGTGAGCAGCAGAGAAAGTGCTTTTCTGAGATTTAGTGTCCAGATGAGGGAATATAGTAATGTGAAGAAAAGGAGGGAAGTGGTCCCTGGAACCCAGTAAGGATCTGAAGTGAGAAATGAGGCTTACAGTGACAGTGGAGAGAGACCTCAGTGCAGAAGAAGTAGAAAGCAAAAGGGACTTTCTTGCTGAACCCTGGCTCACTGCTTGTCAGGGGTATTTTGAACCTGCATGCAAGACGACTGCTGGCAACTGCAGACACTTCCCGAGTGGAATGAACAGTGGACAGAGTGGATAGCTGTGGCTGGTGAGTTACTTGGGTTCAGGTATTCCCCATTAGAGGGTGACTGACCAGGAGCCATCTTGGAGAGGGGCCAACTGAGCCAGAGCTCAGAGTAGCTGCAGGTGGCCTCCGTCTAGTGGTTCCCATCGTCTTGGTGAGCAGAAACAAGTTCAAGCAGGCAGGAGGCGTGCAGCAAATTGGTTTCAGCCTCATAGCCACAAACCAGCCTAAACTCCAGTGCAGCTAAAGGTGTTGGTTTGCTGGGATTATCCTCCGCCATGCTATCAATTTACAACTGAATTTATGGGATTAATCAACATGGACCTAGACTCTGTCTGCCCTCTTTGTCTACCAGTGACAGAAGAGACATGCCTTGAAATGGATTTTTAAAAAAAATCTCATTTTTTCTTTTGTGATTTTCCTTTTCTTGTTTTTGTTTTTATAGGAATGTGCACATTGTTTCTAGTACAAGGATGATAAGTGTGTTCAAGATGAGACATTTTGAGGGGGCAATTAATGGTAATAGGACTTTTATTTTTACAAATTTAAATGTTGTCTATATTTTTTGATCACATCTTCTTGATCAGTGGTATCTATGAAATAGAAACATTACAGTGTTTTCTCATCACTTCATTCTCTGGTTTTGGCACTGTATACTGCTGTTTCTGTCCAAAGTCAAAATGACCAAGAAAGGTAAATGTTCTGAACCCTTCCAGGACATCAAGCCAGCCATGACAGTGCAACTAAAGACACTCACGAAAAACAACCTTCCTAACTGCTTCAGAAAACGGTAAGAACGACGGGAAAGCAGCATTTTGAAGGAAGAAAGTGTTGTTTAGGGGGTTTAGTCCTCATGTGTTTTATTGTAATTTTTAAAATAATTCATGCTTCACAATGTTGTTGACTATACCTTATATATTAAGCATCTGGATATTTATTGGTATGCTCATAATGAATTAGGAGACTCTAATGACTCTCCCATTACTAGATCCAATAGTGTTATAGCATTTGGGCTGATGAGCCATGACTAAATATTGAAACTGTATTCAAGAAGATAGTTTTTATAAATATTAGTGAGGAATGAGCAGTATATTTCTTCTTACAGAGTGAAAATCGTGATACCTAAAAATTGATGAGTGATTAATGTTACTACTAAGTTCTTTCTGAGGCTATTTTTAGTAAGATGTTTTTCTCTATTTCTTTTCGAAAAATTCATTGTTAATGTATAGAAATTTTCCTGATTTTTATAAATTTATTTTGTATTTTGTAAATTTATTTAACATATTTATGAGTTCTATCAGGTTTTGTGAGTAAAATATTTAGTGTGTTGCACTTGGGAGTCTGAGAAGGATTGGTATTACTCTTCTTATTTAAAGGTTTGGTAGAAATCAGCTGAAAAACCACCCAGACTTGGTACTTTCTTTCTTGCAGGGCTTCTAATTATTTTATTTTTTTTGTACCAGGGATTGAACTCATGACCTCCTACTTGGCAGGCATTGAGCTAAATCCCCAGCCCAGGGCTTCTAATTATTGATTAAAACCCCTTGCTTTGCACTGGTGTATTAAAATTATTCTGTTTTAATTTTCTTCGTGATTTAGTCTTGGTAAGTTGTATCTTCCTAGCCATTTATCTCTGTCTTCCAGGTTACCTAGTTGTTGGTATATACTTATTTACATCAGACTTTTATGTTCGTTTTAACTTCTTTCAAATGACTGGTATTGTCTTTTTCTTTGTGTATGACATTATTTGAATTTTATTATTATTATTTTTTCTTTGTTTGGTACTGAATTGATGACCTCGTGCTTGCCAGACAGGTACTTGTACCACAGAGCTAAATCCCTAGCCCATATCCTTTACTTATTTTTTCTGAAGTTAAATTTACCTTCTGTACTTTAAAAAAAAGCTTACATCTCTATAATAAAAACTACAAAAATGACAGCAGAAATTGAAGAAGACAAACAATTAGATTGATATCTCATGCTCATGGATTAGAAGAACTAACATTTTTAAAATATCCATTTTTTCCATGGAGATTCAGTGCAATTCCTATCTGAATTTCAATTACATTTTCATAACAGTAGGAAAAAATCCTCTGAAATTTCATATGGAATCACAAAAGACTATAATAAGCCAAAGAAATTTTGAACAAAATAAATTTTGAAAAAAAGAACAAAGCTGGAGGCAACAAACTGCCTCCTTTCAAAGTATACTCCAGAGGCATAATGAAAGCATGGTATGGGCATCAATACAGATATTTGAACTATAGAAAATAATAGGAAGTCTTAAAATATATCTCCATACCTATATTCAACTGGTCTTTGTCAGAAGTTCCAAGAGTGCACAGTGAAACAAGAATGATCTTTCCCATAAATAATATGGGAAAGATCACACAGTTTATGAAAACTGTGTGCTAATATAAAAAGTAAAATTGCTCACCCTTTTCCCCCATGCACAAAAGTCAACTCCAAATGATGTACAATAGTTAACACAACCCCTGAAACTGTAAAATTTATAAAATAAAAAGTAGGGAAGAGGCTTCTTAACTTTGATATTGGGAAAGGGTTTTTTGAATATGCACCCCAAAACACTAGCAACATAAGCAAAATTAAGAAAATGGGATTATAGCACATACAAAGCTTTTGTGCAACTAGGAATCAATGAACAGAGTGAAGAAAAAATATTCAATGGGATACATATTTCTAAAGCATATATCTGATGAAAAGGTAATATCCAAAATATGTAAGAATCTTAAATTGATACCAAAAACAACCTGATTAAAAAATGGGCAATTACATCAGTAATTACTTCTCAAGAGAAGATACAAAAATGGCCTACAGGTATATACAAAGTTACTTAACATCAGTATTTATAAGTAAAGTGAGGATTAAAACTACAGTGAGTTCAACTAACTATGATAAGAATAGATATTAATAAAAAGATAAAATATAACATGTTGTCAAAGATGTCAAGAAAACAGAACCTCTAGACATTGTTATTGATAATGTAAATTATTGCACTGATTATGGAAAACAGTATGAAAGTCCTCAAAAACTCAAAAAAATTATTATATGACCGTGAAATCTCTGTACTACACATATATTTCCAAAGGATATGAAGTCATTTTCTTGAAGAGATACCTTTGTTGCCACATTCACATCAGCATCATTCCCAGTATCTTAGAAAGGGAATCAATCAGTCTAAGCGTCCATTTACTGAAGAATGGCTAAAAAATGTGGTAAGTATACACAGTGTTATACTATTGCACTATATAAAATAAGGAACTAATGTTATAGGTAAACATCAAGTGAACATTAAATGAACTAAACCAGGCACAGAAAGAAAAATACTGCTATACTAGTCAGCTTTTACCTATGCTGGACATAATACAAGACACCCGAAATGTAAAGCAGGAGAGGTTTAGTTTGGCTCATGTTTTAAGGGGATTTAGTCCATGGGTAGCTGGCTCCAAGAAGAAACATCATGGTGGTAGGGCATGTTGTAGCAAAGTTTCTTAGTTCATGGTAAATAGGAAGAAGAATCAGGGAAAATAGTGCAAGAGAGGAAGAAGTGAGAATCAAATATAGGACCGAAGGTCGGGCCTCCATGACCCACCTAGACACATATACTAGTATACCCTCCCAGTTCCCTAGATGGCTTCCAGTGCAACTAAGCAGACACAGTCAAATTTAACCACCACATTTTAAGATCTCCTATCTATCTACATCTTAAAAAACTTAAAATCATGCAAGTAAGGAATAAAATAGATGGTGGTTTTAGGTGGAGAAGTTCAAAAGATATGAAATTTCAATTAGATAACTTTGGTGATCCAAGGTAAAACAAGGTGACTGTATTTGATAATGCACTGCATAATTGAAAATTATTAAGGGTAGATTTTAAATATTCTCATAACAATGTCATTATGTGAAGAAGGATATGTTAAATAATTTCATTTAGTCAATAAATGATGTTTAAATGTCTTACAGCATCTTGTTGTATCCTATAAATATATAAAATAAAAAAATCAGGGCCAGGGATTTAGTTCAGTGGTATAAATGCCTGCCTGGCAAGCATGAGCTCATGAGTTAGATCCCTGGCACAAAAAAAAAATCAGTAAGTAGAAGTTATGTTTGATTGTGTAGTAATTTGTTTTTTTAACCACTTTTTCTTCTAAGTCTTTTTGGCTTTGTCTGTGGTAGAAATTCAGGTCCTTGGTAATAGGTGTTGATTGATGGATACCAACTATGGTCGTTTTCTTCTCAGATTACTCAGATTCCTTTGTAGCATGAAGTAGCCCTGCCACTCCCTTAGGGTGACTTAGACTTAATTAGAAATCTCTTGAGCAATGGAAATAGGCAGTTTTGAAAACAAAATATATGTATGATCTTTCTCTTTTGTTCATATGTTGCAAGTGTGTCTAAAGCTATGTAGATGTCAATTATGACCATGGGGGAAAAGCCTAATAAATCACAAGGACTCTGTTCCCAAGCAGTTTAGCCACATCAACCAACCAAATCAATGAATGTGATTTATGAAAAAAATAAATTTGCAGCTGTTTATTTTCATACTCTTTCAGGGGTTTTTATTCACATACCTGAAGACATTTTTAATATATTTAATAGTTTATGAAGGGCCAGTCACACTTCCATTTTCTGAAAGTGTGGAAGGCACTAAAGAAGGCCTAGTTATAGGTTATATAAACATGCTATCATTTTATTCATATTATTTGCATACCATTATAATTTTGATATTTTCTTGCTTTCTTTCTTTATTGTCTTTGTTACTGTCCTATATGGCTAGAATATTCACTCCTTAGAACAAAGGCTGTGGTAGTTTTGCCCACTATTATGTCCCAGAACACCACAGAACAGAGAAGCACATAGTAAATATTCACCTCAGATATTTCCTTAGATCAACAAATACACTCCTAACCCATATTGATACAGAAATCAACATTCAGTGTAAGATACAAATACCTGTCCATAATTTATACAACCTATAGTATCACTTTCAAAGACTAAACATATTGGGATCAAAAGGGGAGGCGGGCAGGGGTGGAGGAAGAAATCCACAGAAGAACAACAGAGCAAAAGCTGTGTGAGTGATGCAGAACTACAAAGGGGAAAGGGAAATACTTTCCTTCCTAACCAAATATGATGGACTCAGGGACGAGGCTTGATCAATTTTAGCCATCCTGTCTTTGAACAATTGCTTATCTTTAGATGATTGGCTGTTTATCCAACATGGATAAATGTAGAACTTTTCAACACAAGGTGGGTGTGTATATTGAATTAGCAAAAATCTTTTCAACTCATTCTGCATGAGAATTTGATCTCTAGATTTTTGTTGTTTTCTGACCACTTGCTAAAGATGAGATGTCAACTATTTTGCTGACATTGCTATGACAGAAATTTTTGTGGTAAATCTCATTTGAAATTACTAAAGCTAAAAGTAAAGTACTATATTTTTCAATTTCCCATCATTTCTTTTCTCAGATAACAAATACCTGTGATAATCAATTTAGAAAGGGAAAAGCATTTAATGAAGCAAAACCACTCAGCTCATGGCCAGGAAACAAAAGAGAAATGTCCCCAGTCATCTAAATTCTCTCACTAGGCTCCACATTTCAAGATTTCCAAGAAGGCCTGGTAGCCAACCTGGATTCAAGTGGTGTTTAATACATGACTTGTTGGGGAATATTCAAGAACCAAACTATAGCAATTACAAATATGTGACAGCAGTAGTGTATTTTGGGTTTTTCTTAACTTGAAGCACGTCCCTTGATAGAATTCTGGAAACCATGCCTATGGACAATTTAGGGCATAAATGGATAAAAGACCCAATTATAAGGATGAAAAGCTTTCACAACTGCCCAAAATATTACTAATTTACACATGGATGAAGCAAAAAGGACAAATTCTAGACATGGATTGTTACATACAATTATAAATATTTATACACACACATCCTACCACAAATCAAAAACCAAACCAAACCAAAATGAAACAAAATGTCTTAGTTACCTTTCTTTCATTGCTGAGACAAAATACCTGATACCAAAAATTAAGGAAGAAATGTTTTATTTAACTCACAGTTTGTGGCGGTTTCAGTCCATAATTAACTGTTCCCAAGGCAGATGGCATGGCACAGGAGTAATACTTTAAGGTAGTATAAGACAGGAAAAGCAGCAAGAACAAAAATAGGGGAGAGCAAGTTTCTTCTCCTTCTTATATTGTAAGTACCCCCTAACCCTGGGCACATGTAGCAGTCACAAAATCTCCATGCCCTCCTCTTGCATAGGCTCAGGATGTTTATAAAGTGAGAATCCTGTCCTGCTGCTGAATCCCTTAGTTAAACTTCCAAACTTCTTAAGTTGACACAATGTATCAACCATAACAAAAACAAAACAAAAATCCCTGATGCTCTAGCTTTCCTCCTTCACAAAACAGCAATATATCATTTTAGTTACTGTGTCTCTAGTAGATGCTTTGCTATTTGGAAAGTTTATTCTGTATGAAGGAAGTTATAATAACACCTCATGACATAGATAATGATGATATATCACATCAAAACCATTTTTATCCCTTAAACTCCTTTCCTCATATACCTCTAGGACTTGAGCTGAGGGTGTTTCTTCTTCCAGGGTGATATTCTCTTATATCTTCAACAGATTTGCCATTATACTGGTGATGTCAATCTAAATGAATAAAAATAAATGTGCTTAAAAATTTGCTAAATAGGTGGGACCTGAACAAGCAGCAGTGCGCAAGGCTGGCCCCCTGAGCCTGCCTCTTCCGTGCCCCTGTCATCTGACCATCTAGCGTGGGACCCCGGACCAGGAGCAGCATGCAAGGTCAGGCTCCCCAAGCCCACCCCTTCTGCACCCCTGCCATCCCGCCATCCATTGTGGTACACAGAACAAGCAGTGGTGGGCAAGGCTGGCCCCCTGAGCATGTACTTTCTGCTCCCCTGCCCTCTGCCGTAGGACCCAGGACAAGCAGTGGCACTCAAGGCCAGCCCCCTGACCCTGCCCCTTCTGCGCCCCCACTGTCCCACCATCTGCTGCAGGATGCAGGACCAGGAGTGGTGCACAAGGTTGGGCTCCCTCAGCCTGCCCCGTCTGTGCCCCGCTGTCCCACTGTATACTGCGGGACCCAGGACAAGCACTGGTGCACAAGGTTGGGCCCCCCAAGTCTGCCCTTTCCATGCCCCCTCTGTCCTGCTGTCCTCTGCTTGACACAGGCCCACCAGGGGACACAGGACCTCCAGTGGTGCACAGGACCAGTCCACGCCGGCCTCTTCTGTGCCCCTGCCATCCTGCTGCTGCCCTCTGGGACCCCCACCTCTGGACCTAGCATTGCTGTTGATCTTTGGCTCCCACTCCTCCCCCCAGAGCATTGGACTGCAATGGATTAACCATGCTGTGTCAGTGTGAGACTCAATAACCCTTCATCCAAAAAGCTCAGCAGGCTTCCATCAATGTAGTGAGTTTGCCCTTAAATAGGAATACAGTTTGCCACCTTCAGTGGGTAAACAGGAGCAATAACCAAGCCCTCTCCAGAAGTAGAACCTTGGTGAGCTTGGCAAGAGTGTGGGTGAGTCCTTTCTCCACACGGAGAACATCAGGTAGGTTGAGGAGAGTGCCAATAAGGCCTCCCCCAGCATGGAGAAAATCAGAAGGCCTTATGAGACACCCAGTGACACAGTAAGGCCCCAGCCAAGACAAACACTATAGAAAGGGAGATCTGATAACCTGGAACAACCTGAAGATACAGTAACAGCAGGAACTAAGTGTTGATTTACATCAATACTCCTGGATTTCTCAGCCTAGGAAGAACATACAACTCACCCAACAGCTTTGGCAGGATGAATTCAGGTGACTGTCTCACTTCTTCATTGTGGCACCCAGCACACAAACACGAATCACACAGTAGGACCCTAAGATACACACTAATGATAGGAGAGACTAGTGGGATTGAAAGACCAAACATTAGCCCAAAAGGTGAAAATGGCAAAATGAAAAAGCAAAATCCAATCTCAAACATCTAGTCCATCAGAAGCAAGCAAAGGAGACATTGAAATGGTGGAGTTTAAAAGTCACATACTGGAAATCTCTGAAAAGATAGCAAGCAAAATAAAAAGACAAATCCATGAAGCTATAGAGGAAATCAAGTTAGAAGTAATCTCCCAAGTAAAGACACAAATGACATCAGTAAAGGAGTTGCTAAGTGCAGTTAGAGAAGAAATAGATTAAAAAGTAGATAAATAGATAAAAAAAAAGTACAAGAGTGTGGGAAACAGATATCCAAGAAACAAAAATTTCTATTGAGATCTGGCAAAACCATTTAAGTGAAGCTTAATATAGAATTTCAGAACTGGAGGTCAAGATCACAATTAATGATTATGAAAGGCTAGAAGTTTTAAAAATAACAAAGCAGAAAGAAATGACAATCCAGTGGATTCAAAATGATGCCAAGAGAAACAATATAAGACTAATAGGCATTAGTGAAGATGCAGGATTCAATGCAAATCACATAGGTAAACTATTCACAGAAGTAATGGCAGAAAATTTCCTAAACATAGGGAAAAATGATATGCAGATAAGTGAGGCATATAGAATGCCAAACAGTCACAAGCAAATAGAAATCTACACTCAGACATATAAAAATTAAGATCCCAGACATACAACATAAAAACAGAATACTAGAAGCTGTTAGAGAAAAGACAAAACTCACCTATCAAGTGAAACCCATTAGAATCATGGCAGACTTCTCAGCACAAACCCTCATGTCAAGATGAGCTTTGAGTGAAGTGTTTCAAGCCCTGAAACAAAACCACTTTCAACCCATATTGATGTACCCAGCAAAACTTTCATTCAAATTTAATGGAGAAACTTTCATGACAAAGAACAACTGAAGAAATTTAGGTCCACCAAACCAACCCTAGAAAGAATATTGAAAGACATAAAGAGATAAAAAATGACTACAATCCCCAGAACAACAACAGAAACAAAGCACCATGCAGGACAAGCAATCAAACCAGGGGAAAAGGAGAAAACAAACAATTGGAACATAACATGGCAAAGCTGAGCCAGTACATATCAGTTATATCCATAAATGTAAATGGGCTCAATTCTCTTATCAAAAGAAACAGCTTGACAGAATGGATCAAGAAACATGACCATACAATACACTGTATAAAAGAAACACATCTGACTCAAAAGGAAACTGATAGCATAAAAAGTCAAAGGATAGAAAACTTTATTCCATGCAACAGGAGCCCAGAAAAAAAATACAGAGGTAACTATTCTATTTGCAGACAATGTGAACTTCAAACCTAAAATGATTAAAAGAGATAAAGAAGTTCACTACATACTTGTTAGTGGAAAAATTCAAGAGGACGAGATAACAATTATAAATATATATGCAGCAAATACAGGGGCATCCAACTATATAAGACAAATACTAATGGACATGAAAAACCAAATACACAAGAGCACAATTACAACAGAGGACCTTAATACTCCATTGTCACAGATAGATCAACTAGACAAAAATTCTGCAAAGAAATAATAGAATTGAATCATACCTGTATGCAAATGGACTTAGTAGATGTTTACAGAGTGTTCCACCCAACCACATCAGAATACATGTTCTTCTCAGCTGCCCATGGGACAGTCTCCAAAATAGACCATATATTATCCCATAAAACATTCTTAAGTAAATGCAAAGGGATTGAAATTATTCCATGAATATTATCTGACCGTAGTGCACTAAAATTGGAAATTAATAGCAAAAGAAATTTCAAAACCTGCACAAATATATGAAAATTAAGTAACAATCTTCTGAACAACCAGTGGGTTATAAATGAAATGAAAAAGAAATAAAACAATACTTACAACTCAGTGAAATTAAGAAAACAACATACTGTAATCTGGGGGATGCAATGAAAGTGGTCTTAAGAGGGAAATATATAGTAATAAATTATCATATCAAGAAAACAGAATGAGCACAAATAAACAACCTAATGCTACATCTCAAGCTTCTAGAAAAAGAAGAGTAAGTTAAACTGAAAGCTCATAGAAGAGAGGAAATAGCAAAGATCAGAGCAGAAATTAATGCAATTGAAACTAAAAAAAATACAAAGAATTAATGAATCAAAAAGCTGGTTTTGGAAAGAATAAACAAAATTGATAAGCTTCTGGCTAACTTTATGAAGACAAAGAAAGAAAAAAATGCATATTCATGCAATAAGGACTGAAAAGAAGGAAATTACCACAGATCCCATGGAAATTCAAAAGATCACAAATACCTATTTGAAAACTTCTACTCACAAAGGATGGAAAACATGGAGGAAGTGGACAGATTTCTAGAAACATATGAACTACCAAAACTCAATCAAGGTGATATAGCAATTTTGAACAACTCAGTATCAGCTATTGAAACTGAAAATTTGATAAAAAAAAAAAACTTATCAACAAAGAAAAGCCCAGGTTCTGATGGATTCATGCTGAATTCTTCAAGAAATTTAGAGAAAATTTGATGCCAGTACTCCTTAAACTCTTCAATAAAGTTGAAAGGGAAGCAATCTTCTCTAAATCATTCCTGGAGGCAAGTTTTACACTGATACCCGAGACAGAAAAAGATCCAACCAAAAAGGAGAACTATAGGCTAATCTCACTAATGAACATTGATGCAAAGATTCTCAATAAAATACTGGCAAATAGAATGCAACATATCATCAAGGAGATTATACATCACAATCAAGGGGGACTCATTCCAGGAATGCAGGGATGGTTTAACATACACAAATCAATAAACATAATATATCACACCAACAGAGCCAAAACCAAAAACCACATGGTCATCTCAATAGATGCAGAAAAATCTTTCAATATAGTCCAATACTTGTTCACGATAAAAAACCTTCAGAAACTCAGAATACATGGTGTCTACCTCAATCTTATAAACACCATCTATGACAAACCAACAGCAAACATTATACTGAGTGGAAAAAAACTGAAAGCCTTCACTCTACAATTAGGAACAAGACAAGGATGTCCACTATCACCACTCCTATCCAACATAATTCTGGAAATATTAGCCAGAGCAATCAGACAAGATAGAGACATAAAAGGAATAAAGATAGGAAAGGAAGAAGTTAAATATTAAATATATTTGCAGATCACATAATGCTCTCTATAGAAGATGCAAAAAACTCCATTAAAAGACTACTAGAGGTAATAAACAAATTCAGCAGTGTAGCTAGATACAAAGTCAATGCTCAAAAATCAATAGCATTCCTGTACACAAATAAAAAACTCACCAGGAGAAAAATTATGGAAATATCACCTTTCACAATACCATCTAAAAAAAATGAGATACTGAAGAATCAACTTAACCAAGAATGTAACAAATCTGTTACTGTGCTAAAAAAGGAGATTGAAGAGGATATTAGAAAATGGAAGGATATTCCTTGGTCTTGGCTAGGAAGAACCAACATTGTGAAAATGACCTTACTCCCAAAACTGTTATACAGATTTAATGCAATCCTAATCAAAATACCACTAACATACCTTGCAGATCTAGGGAAAATACTCCTAAAATTCAATTGGAAACAGAAGAAACCTAGAATAGCAAAGATGATTCTGGGCAACAAAGGCAAAACAGGAGACATCGCATGTGATTCCTGACTTGAAACTATACTACAAAGCTACTGTGATAAAATCAGCATTGTACTGGAAAAGAAATAGACCTGAGGATCAATGGAACAGATTAGAAGATACAAACAAAACTACAAAGACACTCAGCCACTGATATTTGACAAAGGGGCTAAACATGTTCATTGGAAGAAGGATAGCCTCTTTAATAAATGGTGTTGGAAAAATTGGTTGTGCACATTCTGAAGACTGAAACTACACCCATGCCTATCATCATTCACTAAACTAAATTAACTAAATTAAACTAAAATCAAAATGGATCAAAGATCTAAATATTAAAACAGAAACACTAAATCTACTGGAAGACAAGGTAAGTAGAAGTCTTGGAGACATAGGGGTAGGCAGAGAATTCATGAACAAAACACAGACAGCACAGGAAACACTTAAAAGAATCAGCAACTGGGACTTCATATTGTTAAAATGCTTTCACACTTCAAAAGAAATCATCAACAGAGTGAAAAGAAAACCCACAGAATGGGAAATAATTTTAGCCAGCAACCCCTCACACAAAGGACTTATATCCAAAACATAGAAAGAATTTAAAAAAAATCAGGCCCCCCAAATTCAAAGACCTTCTCCAAGAATGGGCATCTGATATAAACACACATTTCTCAGATGAAGATATTCAAATGGCAAATAAATACATGAAGAAATGATCGCTGATCATTCAAGAAATGCAAATTAAAACAGCATTGAGATTTCATCTCACTCCAGAAAGAATGGCTGCCATCAAGAAATCAACTGATAGCAAATGTTGATGAGGCTGTGGGCAAAAATGAATACTTCTGCACTGTTGCTGGGAGTGTAGACTGGTGCAGCCACTATGGAAATCAGTATGAAGATTTCTCAGAAGAGTAGGATTGGAAGT
Organism: Dolichotis patagonum; assembly: GCA_004027295.1. Lineage (NCBI taxonomy): Eukaryota > Metazoa > Chordata > Mammalia > Rodentia > Caviidae > Dolichotis > Dolichotis patagonum. Next base: position 101,354 of record PVJX010000336.1, on the reverse strand, counting down.
TCCATTCAATCCAGCTATTCATCTCCTGAATATTTTCCCAGAACAACTGAAAAAGTCATGCCACAGTGATATATGTGCACCCATGTTTATAGCAGCACCATTTGTAATAGTTAAATCTTGGAAACAACCAAAATGCCCATCAACTGCAGAGTGGATGAAAAAGATGTGGTATTTTTATACAATGGACTATTACTCAGCTATAAAAAAGATGATCTTGAGGACTTTGTAGGTAAATGGAGGCAACTAGAGACTATCCTCATAAGTGAAATAAATAAGATTCATATTTATAAATGTTACATTGTCTCTCTGATGTAAAAAGTAATTAAAAACTGTGGGAGTAATAAGTTCCAAAATGTGTAATAGCTATAGTAAAAAAAGAAAGGGAAAGAAAGTGCTCTAAAGGATATAATTGCATGTATGTTTAAATTTGTAAGATAAATAATCCCATTATTAAGTTTCTGTTGGATCACTGAACAGAATGATTTGAACTCTCATTGTTTGATTGTCCCCTTTCTATGCATTAATTTTGTGACTTGAACAACTATTTCTAAGATGACAATATGAATTTATCAACAAATGATTTCTTAGTGTTAATTTCTTTTGAAATTCTGTATCACTTCTACCTTCTTTCTCTTTTGCTTTTTTCTTTAAATAAAAAAATTTAAAAATTCCCTAAATATTATCCTTGACCTAGCTGATGATTCAGAGCTTCAGATTTTTCTTATCAATATCTTAATGAATTTTGAAATAATAGTTAATGTACTGCCATTATCTTTTGAATTAATTAACTTTTAGTGGTTGCTGTAGACAGTTCAATCTAATACCCTACTCCAAGCACCTTGTGGATTACATATTTAACTAAATACACTTTGCCAAGGCTTTTTAATTAGTGGGTTATAAAATCAACTTGGTGGTTCATACCGAGGTTTGCTTTTATATAATAGAAAATAAACTAAAACATCACATAGTATAGCACTGGCCTAGGAATATGGCTCAATGGTAGAATTTCCCTTATCATGAATGAGGCTGGGGGTTTGATTCCCAGTACCGAAAGAGAAAAAAGAAAGAAAGAAGAAAAAGGTAACTATTGCCTTATTTCAATTGCAGAACACACACATACACACATACAATGCTATAAATTGATGGTGTCACTACCTCAGTGGTAGGTATGAAGTTCTGCAAGTAGCTCCCCCAACATACAGATGAGTATCTCTTGAGAACTGAGTGTCTTACTAGAAGAGTGGAATGCAAATTTAAATAGGAATAAAACATCTCTAAATATATTGATAAATAAATCTAGTATGGTTAACAGGAAAGTAAGTGACATATCTGTTACAGACTTCATTTCTTTTCCCAAAATAGTCAAGATGTAAGAAAAGACATTTTGCTTTCACAACTTTCAAGTACATGTGGTATCTTGGTTCATGAACTCCATTCTCTCCATGATGCTGGTTGCAAACTGAACAGGACAAGAACCAAATCAAATTTCCCCATAAGGTGAACATTGAAACTAACCATTGAATTTGATTCAGTTCTCATCCAATGTGGTTTGCAAGCAGAATCAGAAAAAGAATCAGGTTTTTGAACTGAGGTACCACAGTGCATCATGACTAAGTAGGCTTAATCTCAGGGCTACAACGATGATACTACATATACAAATCAATAAATTTAATATAACATATAAATAAAGCAAGGACAAAAAATCATGTGATATCAATAGATGCAGAAAAACCCTTTGACAAAACCTTCATTAAATAAACCTTAAGAGTGTAGGTACAGAAGGAGCTTACCTCAATCTGAGAGAAGGCATATAGTTCAAACTATGATGGCCAACACCATATTAAATGAGGAAAAACTTAAAATTTTTCTTCTAAACTCATGGACAAAACAAAAATATCCACTATCACACTCCTGTTCAATATTGTATTCACAACATTAGCCAGAGCAATCAGGAACTGAAAGAAATAGAAGGAATTTGTATCAAAGAGTAAAAAGTCAAATTACCATTATTTGCAAGTGACAGGATTCTTTAAAAAGAAGACCCAAAAAATTGCACCAAAAGACTCCTAGAATTGATAATCAAATTCAACAATGTATGTAAATACAAAATAAACCCACAATAATCAATAGCATTCCTGTATACCAGTAACAAACTCATTGAGAGAGAAAATCAGAAGATTATTCACAATAACATTAAAAAATTAAATGCTTAGGAATTAATTTAACTAAAAAAGGGAAGATAGCTCCAAAGAAAACTGTGGTATCTATGAAAAAAAGATGGATGATCATATAAAAAAATGGGAAGATATCCCTTTTTCCTGGATAGGCAGAATTGATATAATCAAAATGGCCATACTCACAAATCTGATTTACAGATTTAACTTAATTTCAATCAAAATACCAGCAGCATTCCTCACAGAACTATAAAAAGATCCTAAAGTTCATATGGAATCAGAAGAAAGGCAGAATAGCAAAAGCAATCTTGAGTAATAACAGCAATGTGATGGAGAATGTATCACAATCCTATATTCCAAATTATATTAAAGGCTACTGTGATAAAAACAGCATGGCACTGATAGAAAAACAGATATATGGATCAGTGGAACAGAATAGAAGACACAGAAACAGCTCCACGTGCATTATGCCTCCTGAGCTTTGAAAAAGGGGTCAAAAATCTCTTTAGGAAATGGTGTTGTGAAAATTAAATATTCAAATGTAGAAGATTGTAGCTAGATCCACACCTCACCATATACTGCAAAAACAAAATTCAAAATAGATCAAATATCTACATATTTGAAAAGAAATACAAAATATGCACAAAAATAAAATAGGTAACAGTCTTGAAGACATAAGTAGAGGCAAGAACTTTCTGAAAAGAAACCCAACGAACAAGAAACAACATCAGAAATCAACACATTGGATCATACCAAATAAGAAAGCTTCTTCATGGTAATGGAAACAACAAACTGAGTGAAGAGATAGCCTACAGAAGGGGAAACTATTTTCTCAGATATTCCTCAGACAAAGAACTACTATCTATAATGTATAAAAAAATCATAAAATAAAATAACCAATCAAAAATGTGCAATTGAAATGAAAAGACACTTATCAGAAGTACAAAGATCAATAAATATGTGTTGAAGTAGTCAACATTGCCTTTAGCGAAATGCAAATTGAACACTGATATTCAATCTTATTTCAGAAAGAATGGTTGCCATTAAGAAAACAACTCATAAAAAATGTTGACAGGTCTGTAGGAAAAAGAAAACCATCTGCACTGTTGTTAGGAATGTAAACTAGTACAGTCACTGTGGATATCAATATGGAGATTCCTCAAAAAGCTAAAAATAGAAATTTCAATCAAATTCAGTTATTCTCTTCCTAAGTATCTCCATGAAAGAATTAAAAGCATCATATTACACTGATACAATACAATACAATATCTGTAGGGATCTTATCATGAATGAGCTTTTTCTGCATCTATTGAAATGATCATGTGATTCTTATCTTTGGCTCTATTGATATGGTGTTTTACGTTTATTGATTTGTGTATATTGTGTCTGTTGAACCATCTCTGCATTCCTAGAATGAATCCTACTTGGTCATGGTGTATGATGTTCTTGATAACTTGCTGCATTCTGTTTGCCAGTATTTTACTGAGAATTTTTGCGTCTGTGTTCATTACAGAGATTCACCTGTAGTTCTCTTTTTTGGTTGAGTCTTTCTCAGTTTTTGGTATTAGAGTAATATTTGCTTCCAGGAATGAGTTAGGGAGAATTATTTCATTTTCAATTTCACTGAAGAGTTTGAGGATTATTGCCATTAAGTCTTCCTTTAGTTTCTTGTAGAATTCCACAATCTATCAGGACCTGGGATTTTCTTTGTTGGTAAGGTTGCCATTACATTATCAACTTCATTAATTGAACTTGGGTTATTCAGCAGTTTTACATCTCCTTGATAGAGCTTTGATAATTCATATTTTTCTAGGAATCTGTCCATTTCTCTGTGTTACTAAACCTATGAGAGTAAATGTTTTTGAAGTAGATATTGACGATCTTCTGAGTTTCCACAGGGTCTGTAGTGATTTCATCCTTTTCATTCTACATTGCATGAATTTAAGTATTTTCTTTTCTTTGTTTTTATTAAGATTGGGTAGGGGCTTATCAATTTTATTGATTCTTTTAAAGAACCAACTCTTCGATTAGTTAATTCTGTGTATTGTTTTCTTATTCTCTATTGTGTTAGTCTCTGCTCTGATCTTTATAATTTTCTCCCTTCTTTTGGCTTTGGGCTTGACTTGTTCTTTTTCTAGATGTTAGAGGTGTAGTATCAGGTTGTTTATGTGTATCCACTCTGTTTTCTTGATGTGTGAATTCACTTCAATAAATTTCCCTTTGAGGACTGCTTTCATTTTATCCACAGGTTCTGGTAAGTTGTGTCTGTACTTTCATTTGATTCTAGATATTGTTTAATTTCTTCTTTAATTTTCTCTGTGACTCATTGATTGTTCAGGAGTGAATTATTTAGTTTCCATGTGTTTGTGGAGTTTTTGCAGTTTCTTTTTTTCATTAATATCTAGTTTCATGGTGGTATGATCAGATAATATGCATGGGATAAGTTCAGTTCTTTTACATTTACTTAAGCATGTTCTATGGGCTAGTATATGGTCCATTTTAGAGACTGTCCCATGTGAAGCAGAGAAGAATGTGTATTCTGATGTTGTTGGTTGGAGCACTCTGTACATGTATACTAAGTCCATTTGTTCACAAGTTTGATTCAGTTCTCTTATTTATTTGCTGATTTTCTGTCTAGTTTATCTTTCTCTGTGTCAGTAGGATGTTAAGGTCTCCTGCTATGATTTTGTTATTGCTTATTTGAGTTTTCATTTCTATTAATATTTGTTTTACATAGCTGGGTGCTCCCATATTTGGTGCATATATATTTAAGATTGTTATGTCTTCCTCTTGAAGTTTTCCCCTAACTAGTATGTAATGACCTTATTTATCTCTTTTGATCAGTCCTGGTTTGAATTTCACATTGTCTGCAAATAGAATAGCTACCCCTTTTTTTTTGGTGGGGGGAGGGATTCCTGTTGTATAAAGTATTGTTTTCCATCCTTTGACTTTCATTCTATGAATTTCTTTTTGGGTTAAATGGGTTTCTTATATATAGCATATGGGTGGATGTTGTTTCTTGATCCATGCTGCCAGTCTGATTCTTTTAATTGGTGAATTGAGGTTATTTACATTAATGGTTATAACTGATACATATTGGCTTATGTTCATGTTATCTTTCTATTCTTTCCCCTTTATTTAATTCTTTGCTGTGCTTAGTGGTTTTTTTCTGTTGGTGTTCTTGGAGTCATAGTTATTTTATGTATATCTAGTATATCTTTCAGTATCCTTTGTAGGGTTGGTTTGGTAGTCATGAAGTTCTTAAGCTGTTCCTTGTCATAGAAGTATCTTATTTCTCTATCAATTTTGAAGGACAATTCTGCAGGATACATCAATCTGGGTTGGAAGTCATCATTTTCTTTTAGGATTTTAAATACTTCACTCCATGCTTTTCTTGATTTCATTGTGTTGTGAAGTCTGCTGTAATTCTAATGGACTTTCCTTCATAAGTAATCTGTCTCCTTTCTCTAACAGCTTTTAATATTCTGTTCTTACATTGAATTTCTGCGATGTTGATTATAATGTGTGGGTATAGATTTATTTTGGTTATGACTAACTGGAATCCTATATGCTTCACTTGTCTGTATGTCTGCTTCCTTTCCCATGTTTGGAAAATTTTCAGCTATTACTTCTGTAAATAGCCTTGTGATATCATTTGTTTTGTCATCTTTTTAACCTTGCTTATATATTTGTCACACTTACTACATGCGCATTTTATTTTGGAGCCTGAATATAATGCAGTGAAATAATAAAAACAACACTAGATTTTTAATGTGTAGTGGAGTAATGTAATAAGGTGTAATTCTCATTCACAAATCATTGCCACAGCTTCTGTTGTGTCATCTACAGTCTAACTTACTAAATATTTATATTTATATTTTATTTTATTTTATTAATTTTTTTCTGTACTGTCAATTGAACTCATGATCTCATGCTTGCCAGGCAGGCACTTAGGTCACTGAGTTAAATCCCAGGCCCTAAACATTTATTTTTGAAATTTGTTTCTAAACTGGGAATGGTGGTAATCCTAGCACTCAGGAGGCTGAGGCCAGAAGATCAACATGAGTTTGAGGTTAGCCTGGGTTACGTAGTGAGTGCAAAACCAGCCAGAGTTATTTGTCAAGACCCTGTCTCAAAACAAAATTAGCTTCTATTGTATTCAAATTTATTTAAAAGAAAACTATTATACTAGTGTTGAAGAAAATAACAAAATTGTCAAAAGTGGAAGATGACTGCTAAAATATAAAATTAAAAGTTTTAAATCAAAATGAGACTATAAAATATTAGTGATAATATTTCTAATATATATTTGAAAATTGTTACATTAAAACATGTACCATATGTATGTTTAAGTGTGCAAGATAGATAATTATACTACTGAATTTTTATTAGTTCATTAAATGGAATAGTTTGTGCTGTCATTGTTTGTTCATTTTTATCCTTTGATTTTGTAACTTGAACAACTACTTCAAAGATAACAATATGTAACATATCAACTAGTGATGATTTCTAAATGTTATTTTTTTGAAATTCTGTATCATTTCTACCCTTTTTGCTGCTTTACTTTTTTAAAATAAATAAAAATATTTATCAACAGAGTGAATGGAGCTGTTTCTAATAAAGTAGTATTAGGTAAATTAATTTGAGATAAAATTAAGATTTTAAATAAAAGTTTTATTTCGGTTTTGATGGGAATCCTAATCTAGTGGTTTATGTAGCTAGAAAGCACTGTAGGTATTTAATGGCTTTGTCTGTTAGGATTTAATTTGATACAAATAAAATGATACAAGTGACTTTTCAAAGTAAAATTTTGTTTGATGAAGTTACAGAATGTAACTCTTTGTTTCAGTTTAATTTCTGAATAAATCAAGGTTTGGAAAACAAATGAGTTGCCATCTGGTTTTGAAGACAATGGTATTTTTCATTTATACAATCTTCTGCTACATAAAGTTCATTTATGCTATACTTTCAAGTGCTTTGGAATAATGGTCATAATATTTTAAAAGCATTATTCAGGTGAATTCATTAACAAACTAGACACTAAGGATCCATGCCAGCTCTTTGAAATGGTGCACTCCATGTCTTCTGTCTCTCTATTATTCCACTGACTTGCTCTTGATCCGAGAATGCTGATATGAGCTTTTCCTGTGAAGATGATTTTAAGTTGCTCAAATGGATGAATATATCTGCACTGTATGTACACTAGCTGAACTAGTGCAAGACCTACTGCACATCTTGCAGCTGATGATTTTCCAGAAAGTCTTTTTTTTTACAATTTAACAATTGAATGAAATTGTCTTGCTTAAAATCCAGTCAGCCCAGTGAGCCTAAGTACGAAACAGCAGTTTGCATTGACTGCCTGTCTCTTTATGAAACTGAAAAGCAAGTTAGGATTCAGTGATCCAACTTTAAACTGATTAAAGATTTTACTGAATATGTTGATAAATATGTTCATAGAATGAAGCTTTTAAACATGGGTCTATTAGCAGCATCCTTTCTTATTAGTAGAGTAAACTTGGGCAGGTTAATATCTATTTGCCTAAATTATCTTTCTATGTAAAATAGTAATGATTGCAGTTTCTAACCCAGAGACTTACAGACAAGATTAAATACACTAATGAATATTAAGCTTACAGAACAGTGTTTCATATGCAATTAAATGCTGTGGGTTTTTAGTTTTTTAATTATGTTTTTACTTATTCTTAAAGTTCCACGGGTTATATTTTGAATTTTGACCCCTCCTCAAATTCTAAAGTTACAAGTCCTAAATCCCAGTGTCAGTATGTTTAGACAACAGAGCATTTAGGAAAGTAACTAAGTAATTAAGATTAAATGCATTCATAAGAGCAGGGCCCTAATATGATGAGATTAATGTCCTTATAAGAAGAAGAAGAAGCACTAGAGATGTCTCTCTGTGCACACACAAAGAAAAGGCCATGTGAGGAGGACAGTGAAATGAAAGCTATCTATGAGCAAAAAAGAGAGACCTTGGGAGAAACCAAAGTAGCCAAACTTTGATCCTGTATTAGTAGCCTGGGAAAGTGTAAGAAAATAGATTTCTATTGTTTAAAAAACTCCTTCTTTGGTATTTTGCTATATTAGCCTAGCAGACGAACATACCATGCCAATTTTGAAGGTGAATACTTCCTTATACATATATAGAAATGCAAGATTTTTTTTTTATGTATGACAGTACTATTCATCAAAAGAAAAACAAACCAACAGCAACAACAAAAACCAAAATAAATCATATGTCCTAATAGAAATACAAGGAATGATCAAAACACATAGTGAATACTAAAATTAAAAATATTGTTACAGCAAAAGACATGCTGCTATTAATCCTCCGAAAAATACTAATCCTCAATTCAAGCCTGTCCTATAATGCTTGCTACTATCTGAAGCAGTTCTGAAAGTATTCTTTAGTGCTTTTCTTTAAGAGATATGATAAAAATATGGTGACTGCTGCTATCAAGTATCGCCCAATAAAAGTTAAACTTGTAAAAACGTTATGGTGGCCTTCGTTCACCTTATTAACTGAAAATGGCATCAAGTAGATTCCAGCTCTTCTTAAAGTCAGAATGACCATGAAAAGTAAACATTTTGATTTGATTCAGGAACTTGAGGCAGCCATGACAGAACAACTAATGATACTCAGAAAAAAAGACTTTCAGAACTGCTTTAGAAATTGGCACAAATGATAGGATACTTGTGTATAAGTGTTGGAAGTGAGGGGATATATTTTGGGATTCATGTCAATGTGTCTTTTACTGTAATAAATCTTTTAAATTTTAAAAATTCAACATGTTTTTTGATCCCATTATGTATACCATCAGGAAGCAATACACAATTCCTAGATCATTTAAGTTCTGTTTTCTTAAGCAGCTGTGGCAGACAATTAGGTTGTCAAAGATTTGAGTCATTCACGGGAAAAACTGATCTTGGTTCATTCATTCCAGTAGTTTTTTTGTAGGTGGAATTCATATGATTTTAGAAATCTCTGGTGAATCATTTAAAATATACTTTATTGTTCTACTATGCCTATACTGTATTATGAATTATATTTTTTCTACTGGCTTTATATATCACATGTTTTTTCTTCTCAAGTACCTGTTAAACTTTTTGGAGTAAGAATCATTTCTTTCTTTAACCTAATATGTCAAATTAAAGTTGAAAATGAAGTCAGAGATTGCAATGTCAACTTTTTTATTTCATACTTGATGCATATTAGGTCCATGAAATACAATTAAATCCTTCAATGAAAAGGGCCAGCAAGAGATAAGACCTCCTTCTTCCTCATCTCTTTTGTATCCCTTACAAAATTGCACAACAATAGGAGCAAAGTTAATGTTAATTTTAGTCATTCCTGAGGCAACTATTCTTTGAAGGCTCAGTGTGTGTCATATTCTGAGTCACGGATTAAAAATGTAAAGAATAAATTAGCAACATTCCTTTCTTTTGGACAAATTTTCATAGTTTAACTTGATTACAATTGTAGTGTTATTGTCAGAAAATTAGTAATCTGATGTTAGTTCTTAAGGTAGAGCTTATACACTTATATTCATTTTATTCATTCTTTAGCATTTTATTATATAACACATTAATGAAAAGAAGTCAGGCTTATATATACTTGTTATGAGTTATAGACATAGCAGGTCAATGGTACAGAAAACAGGAATAAGTTGGAGGCGCTGAACATTTCACTTGTCAGACTTTAGCTTGGGACTTTAGATTTCTAATCAGGTGCATATTCTGGTGAGGCTCCCTGAATATGTAGAACTCTTTTAGAGTTAATCAAACAGCTAAATTCTTTAGGTCAAAGTCATTGATACTTAGGGATAACCCAGGGCTATGCTGGAGACAATGAATTTCTCAGAGAAGCATTCAAACAAAAAGAAAACAATAAAAACTATAATGCTAAGAAGACTAACCCAAGGTTAAAGAAAAATTAGAAGACTAATGTTAAGACAATGCTAAGAAGACTAATCCAAGGTTAAAGAAAAATAGGAAGATAGCACATGTGGAGTAAAAATATCTGTTTTCAAAAATCATAATAGAAACTTTCCAAGTATAAAAAAAAGCAGGCAAGGCATATAAAACATCATTTAGCTATGATGAGAAGTTGCCTGTTACACATCATAGTCAAAATCCCCAATGTCCAAAAAGACAGATTACTAAAAGCACATAAAGCTAAACCCATCAGGATTACAACAGATCTCTCAAGACAAACTTTAAAAGTTAGAAGAGATTAGAGTGAAGCATATTAAATCCTAAAAGCAAACAACCTACAACTCAGACTAATAAGTTATGCAAAGTAATCTTTCAAAATTAATGGACAAAAAGGACATTTCATGCCAAAGAACACTTGAAGAGACACTTGAATCCCCAAACTAGAATTCCAAAAATACTAAAAAATTTCCTACACAGAGGCAACAAAGACAAAAGAATTGAAAGATCAGGTGGAATAAACTCACCAAGCAAGGCAAGTAGTTAAATAAAAAAGAAAAAAAAAAAAAACAGTAAGTCATCCACAGAAAAATAACTCCATAGCAAGAGTAAGTTAATACATTTCTGTAATAACTCTCAACATAAATGCCCTTCATGTCTCAATAAAAATACAGTTTGACTGACTGTATTAAAATAAAAATGGAACCCAAGAGTCTCTTTTATTCAAGAAATATAATCCAATAAGTAACCCACAGATTAAAAAGCAAAACCTGGAAAACAATATTTAATAAAACAGGACCTTGAAAGCAAGCAGGGATGGTGATCTAATTTAGACACAAAATAAATTTAAAGCTAAAACTGATAAGAGGCAAAGAAAGCAAATATATAGTAGGTAATGAGGGAATAATTTAACAAGAAGAGATAACAATTATAAACATATATGCACAGAATATTGTTGCAGCTAATTTCCTAAAACAAACACTGCTAGACATGAAAGAATAAATAAACACCAACACAATTGTAATGGGTGACACCATATTGCACTTTCACGAAGAGACAGGTCCAACTAAAGAAAAATCAACAAAGAAATATCAGAGCTGAACCACTGCTTTGAATAAATGGATTTAATATATTTCTACAGGTTTTTTACCAAACTACAAAAGAATATACATTTTTCTCAGGAGCACACTGAAGCTTCTCCAAAATGGGCCACAAACTTGTCCACAAGGCTTGCTTAAATAAAACAATCAAAATCACTACCTGTGTGTTATCATGTATTGTGTACTGAAACTGGAAATCAATCACAAGAGAAACACAGAAAATCTATAAACACCTAAAAAATCTAACAACACACTCCCAATTACTCAATATGTTACTAAGAAATTAAGGAAAAATTAAGCAGCTCCTGGAATCAAATAATTCCAGAAGAACACAACAGAATCTATGGAGCAACAAAAAAAATTTTTTTTTGAGGCAAGGTCTCGCTGTGCAGTTCAGACTGGCCTTGAATTCACTACGTAGCCCAGGTTGGACTCAAACTCTCAGTGATCCTCCTGCCTCAATGCTGAGTGCTGGAATCGCGGGCAAGCACCACCATGCCCAGCAGAAAGCAGTTTTAATAGGAATTTTTTTTTTGCAATCATTACTCATTAGAAAAATAGAGCAAGCTCACATAAACAACCTATGATGAACCTCAAGATACTCAAAAATTAACTGTCCAAACCCAAACCTCATTTAAGGGGGCAAATCATAAAGATCATAGTGGAAATTATAGAAATTGAGACTAAAAAAGTACAAGTCATTAAATCAAAGAACTGGTTTTTGAAACAATAAATGAAATAGGTAAATTCATAATCAAATTTACCAAAAAAGATGAAACTAAAATATAAATAAAGAGCAAAATAGAAAAACTAGCATTTATATACATTTTTATGGCAATATTACTCTTCTATAAAAAGATAAACAATTCATTTGTTGAAAAATGGATGCACCTCGAAGACAGAAATTTACTTGAAATAAATCAGATGCATAAGCCTAAATATAGTTTCATTTGTTTTATATGAGAAACCCAAAGTATAAATAATTAAAGAGAAAAATAAAAGATTGGTGACAGAACTTTTCCAAAAGGAGGAGTATAGGTGAGGGGTTTAGAAGTTTAAAAAAAAAAGAAATAAAGTATGTTATGTACAAGTATCAACTCTCCACAAAGGACATAATTATTATATACTGCAAACATAAACCAATAAACCATTAAAAGTGAATATGTAATATTTAATCTTCAGTGTTGCAGACATTGGGAAGAGATGTATTCATCATCAAATATCTCAAAAGTAATAAACTAGGCAGGAATTTATGAAAGATATTTATCAGTATACTTCATATTACCAGTAAAGAAAATTACACTACTAATCAATATTTGTTGATGCTTATGTGCTGTTTAAAATGTTCTAGATATTTTTTATTATTTTAATGTAAATTTTGTGTTGGGTTCAAACAAACATAGAATTAGCATCTATTACTGGGCCCTATTCAAATGTAAGGAAAGAGAATTATAAATAGTATTAATTGCATATCACATTAGATTGGTAGTAAAGCTGGGACTTGAACATGGATGATTGTGCACCAACGTGTGTGCTCTACAGTGTCATTCTGTGCTGCACACCCAGAAGCTTCTATCACTGATGTACCAAGGAGGAGAGCACTGGTGCTGTGGAGTGAATGTTTGCGTCACTCCTGCATCTCATATGTGGGAACGGAAGTGAGGAAGAGCAGATTGCAGCACAAAACTGCAGATACATAGGATGAATAAGTCTAGAAGTTTAAGGCACAATATGAAGGGATTACAGGTATTACTACTGTACTGCATTCTGGAAATTAGCTAGAAGAGTAGCTTTTAGGTACTCTTATTTTCCCTCATATATAACTACATGTGATCATAAATAGGTTAGTTTTCTTGACTGTAGCAATCTATTTTGCTATATGTACATAAAATATTCTATGTACATCTTCAATCAATCAATAATAAAAACAAAATTCCTATGTAAAGTCCTAACCCCAGTGTGATAATATAAGGACCCAAGAAGTAAGTAGGTGTTAGAAGTGGAGGTATCACGAATGAGAGTATTGTCATTATGAAAAGACATGATAGAAATTACTTTTTCTCTCTTTTTGTTGTTTTCAAAATAGCTGCAGATATCTTTGGACATAGTAAAAATTGAACAGAACAGAATAGAATAGAAACAATACAAACAAAGTAATGAATGCAAAAAGGACTTCAAAACAAGCCAATAGTAATATGTCTTGCTATCTTATAAATAGCTGCTTATGCCATGAGGTTTAACAATCAAACAAAACAAAAGAGAATAAACCCAACAAAACCCAACCCAACAAAACAATGAAAATGATATAGCTCATTCAATGTATGAAAAATATCTATTATACATTTTAAAAAGCTGTCCTTTCTGTCAAACTAAACTAACTGTGATTTTGCTTTCAATTGACAGAAATATATTAACATGTGCTTGAATGTTATTTAAAACTCAGAAAAGCAGATTATCAGGCATAACTCAAAAACATTAAAACAGCCTAAGATTTAAGTGTAGTAAATTACACATAATTTCTTCTGTAATACAATGTAAGATAATACATGTTTTCTTATTATACATGACAAAATATGTTATAAAAATTGTTTTGTTTTTATATATGATAAAAGGCTTTGTACTAATTTCCTGTATCACAAAATCTGGATGACTTCAATGAGACATGTATTGTTTCTCAGTGCTGGTGGCCAGAAATTTGAAATCAGTGATGTGGTAGGGTTTGTTCACTTAGTGGATAGCAAGACACAAATTTTTCTGTTTTTCTCCAGTCGCTCTGGAGGCATCAGTCACTGCATGGTTGCACACAATATCTTCCCTGTGTTTATTTTTTCTTCAAAATTATAAACAAGTTTAATACAATCATTTCTATTAACAGGTTTTTGAAATCAAGAAATACTATAATTTTTAGGTAAAGGGTTTTAAAAGAAAAAGACCAAATGAAAATCATTAGCTGTTCAATGGATATATCAACAAAGCAATTTCTAATTCTGTTCCTAACTAAAGCTTTATATGCTTTAAAATCTTTTTGTGTGTATAAATTTAAAAATTGCAGTCATTTGTAATTTTGGGGTATAATATAATTTGTAATTTATGAATACATGTGGGAAGATTAAATGAAGATAATTAACATATATCATTTACTTCAAACATTTATTTGTCTTTTGTGGTGAGATAATGAAAATAATTAAACTTAGGGAAGCAGAGAATAGAATGGTAGTTACAGAGGCAAGAAGGGGCAGGAGGAGACGATGGCCAAAGGGAGAAAGCCTCAAATAAGCAGGAGTAATTTTCTTCTTTGAGACATACAGCACTTCATGATGAGCATAACAAGTAATAATGAGTCTCATGTTCCAAAGTCACTTAGAAAGCAAATTTCAAATGTTCTCCCTAAAACTTTATAGGGCCTTTTACATATATATTTATATTTATATTGAATTTGTGTCCAAACCTCTGCATATAAGGACACAGTCATATGAGTAGAGTGCATTCTAATGACATAGTCATCTCACATGAGGTCTCACTTTATAAATGTCCACCATCCCTGGAGACCAAGGTTCTGAAACAATGATTCCTTAAGGAAAAAAAGAAAATCCAAACCATAGCAGTGAGAGTTATCTTGTAAAGGTGGAGAAGGGGCAGTATGATTGCAGAAATCTTCCCTGTCAGATCAGTTTCTATAAAGACAAATGTTAAAAATTGAGACTCTGGAAAACTGATTTCCTTAAGATTACCTTTTTCTATGAGGAAATCATACATATCTTAGTTCTTACACTACTGATGTATTGGCTCTATTGCTGGGCTCTGTGGTTTTGGCCATTTTGACTGAAGTTTGAGGTCCCTGTTGATGCAGAGTCTGTTCTAAACCAGGATTTTCTGTGCTATGAGGCAGTTTAGCTCTCTGAGGTCTCACACCCAGCAGTCAATGTGTAGGACATGAAAAGCCAAGCGCCTAGGATGGCTCACTTATTATTTGCCTCTTGTTGATTCTCTTATAATTCACTCTCATAGTGTGTTGGAGGTGGGGCTGGGCCAAGGTTGCACTTTTTCTAACATCTTTACATTTTTCTCTGACTGTGTTGGAAAAACAGGCCCTAGTCAAACCCACTCACATTGAGTTTTTTGGATATTTTTTAAAGAAAAATTCTTCAAAGTTGTGCCTAAATAAAATGTATAGTAAAAGGCGGAGATGAGAACACTGAGGGTCTTACAATTTTTGTGACCTCTCTTTCACAAGGTTTTTAGGTAGGAATGTGGACTTAGGTTTTCTCTTTTTCTCTATACACTTCTTCTTTTTTCTAGATTTGAGCAACAAAATTCATAATCTAGCTTACATAAATCAATAGAACCTGGAGCAGACGAGTTACTTAATAAACATTTGTTGAATTATGATTGCATTAGTGAACACATGACAATCTGTTTATTAAAGCAACTGGTAGAATCATAATTTTTCATGGTTGACTATACATACATTATTATAACTTTTTAATTTTATCAGCACTGATCTGGCCCGCAGATCAGTCCGTGGGTCTAACCTGGAAGGGGAACGGGGATGGGATGAGAATGGGACAAGAGGAAAGAGAGACGGAGACAAGTTGAGCAATTCCAATCAAGTCTCATTTATTGAGGAAGTGAACATGGCTTATATAGAGGGCAGAAATGAGGGAGTAAGATCATATGACGTAGTCGGGTAACTAGGCAACTATGGGTGGTATTAACCCTTTTGGCGGGAGTATCTAAGCAACAGTTAGGCGGGCCCAACTTTCTGGCGGGAGTAACTATGGGCAACGGTGGGAGGAAGTATGTCATCAGGCAGAGACGTTGTGAAGAGACCGGATAGGTCGCAGTCATGTCCGGCCAGGCAGAGAGGATCATGGGCAATGTAGGCAGATGCACTAAATGCCCACAGGAGGGCGGGATGGGGCGGCAGCAGTGAGACTATCATGCCGCTCCCTACACAGCACATCTTTGTAAAATATAATGTTTACATTCCTTGTGTAGAGCTGGTACATATATGTAACACTTCCACCCCCTCCATCCTTGATCCCCTTCACATCTGAGAAGAATGCATCTGCCTGCTTCCTAGTACTTATTTTTGTTTTGCCTTTTATAATTTGGGCTTCTCATATCAGGGAACCAGGCAATATTTAAACTTGTGTGTCTGATTTATTTGACTTAACATTATGGTCCCAGGGTGCATCCATTTTTCTAAAATGCCTCAGGTTTATCCTTGTTATGGAAGAGTAGTAATCCATTGTGCATAATGATTTTCAAGATTAATGTTTCAGCTCAAAAAACCTGCATTGTTCATTAAAATGTGAATGTTATTTCAGTGATCAGAGAACAGAACAGTGATCTCCATCGTACTGACTCAGGAGGAAATGAAAATACAACAGCTATCACTTTAATTTATGTATTATTTACTTAAAATATATCATATATTCATAGTTTATATGAAAATTAATCATTTTAACTTTTACCCTGTGGAGAAATTATGTTATGTTTACTTTTGGGAAACCCAGATAAACATGGTAAAACTAGAAATCTGGACTCTTCTGTTCTCTATGCTGCTTTCCAGTAGTACACATATAAGCTAACTGCACATTCATTCACCCCGTGGTTCTGGTATCCCATGGGTACTTTTTTCTTAATCTCTCTAACCAAACCCACAACTCAAACCTGCAATTTGCATGTCAGGACCTCAAAATATTTTTTGGAACTTAAAATATTTTTTTATTCCAATACATTTTTAATCACATCTTCACAGTTACCAGTCCAAATCTAAGTCGCCATCATGACTTAGCAATATTATTTTCCTAAATGGAGTCTGAAATAGACACTTCACACCTGGTTACACTTTATTCCATTGCCTTCTCTCCTTCACTACAGCCTGTTATTCTCCTGGGTTGGACACTGTATTTTTCTCTGCTTGCCCTGTTACTTCTATCCCATTAGAATGTCAGTCAGCTCCATGAGAGTAGAATCCTCGCTTGTGGTGTTCACCACTTTTCCCAGTAAGAACAAGGCTGAACACACAGTAAACATTCAAGATGAACTTTTGGAATGAATGAATGTTCAAATAGGGTAATTTTAACAGTATGAAAAATATTTTAAAAATTTAAATAGCGGGGCGATATGATCAAAAAATTCAGTCTGGATAGATTATTCTGTCTAGGAAAGTACTGGAGATGGGAGGCAAGTTTGCAGAATACGAAATGCTGATGGTCTGAACTAAGAGCATGATGTGGAAATGTAAAACCAGAGCAAGATACGTATGGGATACTTAAGAAGTAGAGTTAATGTCTTGTTGATAAATGGTTGGATGTTGTTGAATTACAAAGAATGAGGACACAATGAAACCTAGGTTTTTAGCTAAGAGGCTGAGTGATGCTGACACTGTGCTAAAAAATACAAAAGAGAAAAAGTGCTGAAACAGGGGAAACAAATAGAAACATCCTCAAAATGTATCTAGAAAGTTCTACTAGAGATACTCAGAAATCCACTGGAACCAAAAGTTGTGAATAAAAATGAGACCGTTTATGACTAGGGATCAATCCGTATGAGACATTTGCTGAAACTTGGATGTTGAAATGAAAACAACCAAGTAGAGAAGAGAGGAGGAAAAGGCTGAATCCTAAAGGCCTTTAATATTTAACGAAGTTAGGTGAGGATAAGCATTTAGAAAAGGATACTTAATCCATATCTGCTCTAAAGATCCTTTCAAATTATTCCTGTGTATTCAACAACCCATTGAAATTTCACCTTTTTTAATGTTCTGTGTTTTTAAAATGACAACTTCTGTTTACAATCTTTCCTCTGCCAGGTTTGCTTTTTATCTTTATTTCCACTCAATAAATATGTAATTTAATATCCATAGTAAATACTTCCTTCA
This sequence comes from Dolichotis patagonum, assembly GCA_004027295.1. Taxonomy (NCBI): domain Eukaryota; kingdom Metazoa; phylum Chordata; class Mammalia; order Rodentia; family Caviidae; genus Dolichotis; species Dolichotis patagonum. Next base: position 83,244 of record PVJX010000336.1, on the reverse strand, counting down.
GAAATCTTTAATCTTGCTCAAATAAATTTCTCTTAGACTGTGCATTTCTTGAGCAAACATTAAGTCTGATTAAATATAACAACTTTTCAACATTTAATGTCTAAATCTATGTAGATTGCATTACTTATCCCTGCTTCTACACTTTTCCTTGTATCTGATTCCTTTGCTATGTATTTTGTAATATCCTTCCCCACTCTGATACTGGGTTTGATTATGTTTTTCTTTGGTTAGATGTTAGGTAGAACTAATGATATGCTTACTTCTCAATAGAAATTTTTGCATATATCTTCTTCATCTCTGGTTTTATTATTCTTCTGAGAATATGCTGGGTTTGCCTTCTAATTCCAGCACTCTACAGTGAATCCAACATAGATAAACTAAAACTTTAAAGCATGAGAAACAATCTTTTATTGGAGCATGTTGTTGAAGAGTCATGATTGTGGACAACAGTTTTATGACAGTAATTTTATTTTTGAATGTAAAACATATCTAAAAGATATTTGATTATAAGCTCTGACACAAAAAGCACAGCAAATTAAGCAATGCTCTTTGACACAGCAAGTCACAGACTTCTTTCATACCATTTTTAGATCTCTCTTTCTCCACTCTCTTTCCTTTTTCTCCCTCCCTCTGTTTTATTGAGGCAAAATTGTGATAGAAAAAAGGTACATATTTAACATAGACAATTTGATGAGTTTAGAAAGATGTACACCCCCATGAAACCATCACCATGGTCAAGGTAATAAATATACCACTTCCTAAGTTTTCTCATCTCATGTTTTTGTTTATTTGTTGGCTTGTTAAACAGATTTTGAAGTGCACAATACGACCTCATTAAAAAGAAACACTATATCATACAACAAATCTTTAGAAATTATTTATGCTGCGTAACTGAAATCTTACATTAATTATCCCCTTTGTAGACTTTTAGGACTACCATTTGTTTCTCTGCTTCTCTGAGGATAGTTTAGACACATCACATAGGTAGAATATTGCAGCATTTATTTTCCTGTGACTGGCTTATTTAACTTAGTTTAGTGTTCTCCAAATTTATTCATGTTGTCACAAACAGTGGGAATTTTTTTTGACAAAGGTTGAATATTACATACATAGTATATTTTCTTTCTTTATTAATTTGTCAATAGGTATTTAAGTTGTTTCCACACTAGGTTATTGTAATAATGCAGTGAATGTGAATCTTCAGATATCTTTTTGAATTTCTGTCTTTAATTCTTTGGTATGTACAGCTATTCCTCAGTATCCATGGAAGACCAATAGTTTCAAGATCCTCTAAGGTAATCGAAACTCACAGATGTTCAAGTGCCTCTTATAAAATGGCATAGCAGGCAAACCAAAAGACAGCGCCTCCTGTGAGCCTACCGGCATGCAGGCTAAGAATCAACCCCCAACCCCTTCCATCCCTGTAGGCAACAGGGATGCCACGTGTAAGCAGCATCTTGCCATGCTCGCTGGTTCGGATGACAGGCTAAGCTGATAGCAACTGAAGTATTAAAAGCAAATAAGTGCTTGTATTGTTTGATTGATTTTACAGGCCTGGGGCTGGCAGCCTGAGCATCTGTTAGGAGGATGACAGTGTGCAATATAGGAAATATGGGGAATTTCCTCCTGTCTCTCTTTGAAGTCCAATATTGTTCCCACTGTTCTGTTTTGTTTTGATTGTTTTGTTTTATTCAATGTTCTGTTTTGATTGGTTTTATTTTTTTAAATTTGATTTTGTTTTATTTGAAAGAATGGACAAATGTGAAGATAACAAGATATACTATGGTAGCTATCATTGTTTTCCTGCTTTGGAGTTCTGTACCAATTTCACTGCTTTGCTTTGATTGGCTTTGTTCTGTTTTGTTTTGTTGGATTTTATTATCTTTAAAATAAAGAAATAAAATGGCAGAGTATTCACATATGTATATTCACATGCATATACTTCCATATACCTTAAATCACCTCTAGATTACTGATAATACCTAGTACAGGGCAAACAAAATAGTTATACTGTTTAGGGACTATAATCATTAGTTTGAGTGTTAACATGATTGGATTAAATAATGCCTGGAGAATTGGTAAAATATAATTCTGACTGTCTATGTGATGCTGTTTCCAGACAAGATTAGCATGTCTTGTCAGTAAAATTGGCTAGGAAGACCCATGCTGAATGCAGGCAGTAGCACTCAGTAGGCTGGTGACTCAGATGGAAAAGGGAAACTCCTTCTTTTGCTATTGTCTCCCTTCCCAAGTAGATGGTTGTTGTTGTTGCTGTTTGCGGTTACCATCCTTGAATAGTAATGTCCATATTCTTTATATTCTGGATGTAAACTTGCACTCGTGGTCCTCCAGGGACTTTTGGGATTTTGGACTAGGGTTGCACTTCTTAGAGTGAGTAGCTACCAGCTTCTGTAGCTCTCCAGGCTGCAGATAGCAATTATGGAACCTCTTGGCCTGTGTGATCATGAAGCCAGTGTAATAAATCCCTCTTTACAATCACATAAGTTTTTTCATATATATGTGTATAGGTAGGTATATACACATACACTTATACACATGGACACAGACAGACACACACATGGTTTAGTGTCTTGGAGAATCATGATGAACACAAGTGAATAATATGTATATGCTCACTACAGAAATTAATTTTTTCCAAATTTTTTTTACTTACTGTTGCTTGAATAGTAGGTTAAAAAAAAGGACATGGAGGGCTATATCCAGATGTAGTTCTGCTGGGATATAAGGGACTTCTATTTTTAATTTTTGAAGAAAATTCATACTGTTTTCAGAAACCATAGTGGGAAATCTTTTAAACGTTCATCTTGGTAATGATTTCTTATACATGCCCCTTAAAACACAGGCAACAAAAGCAAAAATACACAAGTGAGATTTCATTAAACTGAAAAGCTTCTTCACTGTAAACAATCAATATAACGCAGGACAACTTTTTTTTTTGTACCGGGGATCGAACTCATGACCTTGTGCTTGCCAGGCAGGCACTTAAGCCACTGAGCTAAATCCCCAGCTGGATAACTTTTAAAAAGGGAAAGTTATTTGAAAATTTCGTATTTCCTGAGAGATTAATATTGTAAACATATAAGAATTCATATAAATGAATAGAAAGAAACACAGATAACATAATTAAAAATGAGCAAATGACCTGCATCGGCAGCTTTCCAGTGAATACACACAAATGACCAACAGGTTCACAAAAACGTGCTCAAATCAACATTGGTAATCATTATGGAATTGCAAATCAAAACTCCCAGGAGATACCACTTCACATTTGTGAGGATAAATGTTATAAAAAAAATATAGAGGAACAACAACAAAACAAAGATAACAAATGTTAGTGAGGCTATGGAGAAAAGGAAACCCTTCTACATTATTAGAACAGGATATGGTCCAGACATTCTATGAAAAACGGTGGAGCAATCGTTTTAGTGCAAGAATTTTATGACAATATCTACCACACTATTTCAAGGCGGATTTTTGTGACATAAGGCAACAAAACAGAATCTACAATTTATGAAAAATGATGAGAGTTACCTAATGGCAAAGAATAGCATCACCCACATACCATCAAGAGAACTGACTGCGTTTAACTAGCTCATGATTACTGATGTTCAGGCGAGTGTTTCCTTTCAACTCCTTATTGTGAGGTTATTCAATTATTCTAATAATGGTACTAAAGGCCAAACTTTTCTTTCTATGTTAAAGTTAGAGAAAATTTATGCATCAAGAAAGAAAATCTAGGTTATCGCCCTCATATTATCATGGTTGAATGCAGAAAGTAGTGATATCTTATTAAAAGTTTATTAATGTACTTCTGTTAGAATAATCAGATTCTGACAAGTCATTTACCTCCTCACCTTCACCAAACATTAGAGAGGTTTCTTCATAACTGTAGTTCCTGATTTCACTTTTCTTAGAGCATTTACTTTAGAAAACGTACACGTTCTTTCTTTTCCCCTTAGAAGTGCAAATTTCTCAGCTTCTTCAGTTTTTGAACCCTAAAATAATTTCCTCAAGGATTTGGGAGTCATCTCTCTAAACTTCAGTCATCAAAAGAGACTGGATCTTATCTTTCTGTCTCTCTGGAAGAAGGTGGGAGTTTAAATTAGTTCATTACCGACTGGCAAACACAGAAGACCCCATCAACTAATCTCCTTGAAACTTGGCCAATACTTTCTCCAACTGAAACCTCAGTGCTTAAGATCCTCCCTGCATTTTGTTTCAGTAGAATTGAATTCAGTCTCTTTTACAATAGTCCTGAGTAAAGACTTCTTTAACTGTTTTAACACTAGCTGGAGGATTTTTTCTTTAAAAATGTACAACAATCTTAATTTTCTCAAATATAATCATATTCTGAATGTACACGTATTTTTATTATTGTAAATGAAGTCCAATATGAAGAATAAAGTGGGATAATTTTATGCAAATTTTTATGTAAGAAGCTCTTAAAAGTCAGTTTTTATTGTTCTCATTTCTTTTGAGTGATTTATGTTTAGCAGTCTTGGAAAACACTGAATTCGTGTTTTAAGGTTTGAAAATATATACTGTTTCAAGAAATTAATTATCTTTTCCTTTCAGTTCATTGCTTTAAGTTTTTCAAATGTTGAAGAAACATTATTTGTGCATGGAGGCTGAGCTGTTAAAACATACAGATATATTCTTTATTTCACATAAAGAATATTTAGAATTCCTTTTCAGTAGGAAGTCGTACAACATTTGGAAACTGAAATATTTGGACTAGGCAATTCTGCTTCCTCAGTGAATCTTTTTAAAATGATGCCAAAGGTACGTGATACTATATGAAACAAAAGCAAAAAGAACAAATAAAATTCAGAAAACTAAATAGTGAAAATTTTGATGATTAAGGTCCTTTTGATTGATTTCATTCTGGTATCTCAGGCTAGCTTTAGATTTAAGGATTTCTAAACTGATTCCCTTTTGGAGATGAGTTAAATGAGAAGGAAAAGATAAAATAGAAGCAAAGCTTTGTAAATAAGGAGGGGAAGAGGGATTGAAGAGAAGGGAGAGGAATGGGGAAAAAAGAGGGACTGAGATATATCATGTAAGATACATGCAGGTACAAATACCCTGTGATGAATGTGGATATCATGCATATATCTAAATTGTACCAATGGAGTTACTTTGAAAGAGAGACAAAAGGTACTTATAAATGGTGATGTTAACTTTTTTAGGACTGAATCTAGAGTAAAGTTTCCTTTTCATACAAACACACCCAGTGAAGAAATGGGAGAATCAAGAAAGGAATTTCTACTGGGCCTCAACTACCTGTTCTCTGAACACAGCTACAGGCCTTTCCCTTGGTCAGTAGGCTGTACCTGATACATTGATTTTACTTGCTAAATCATAAATTAAAGTAATAGTCCTGGCAGTTATAAATCTATGATACTAGTACAGCAAATATAAATATAAACTTATGTATTGAACTGGTCTTAAAATATGTTCCCTCTGGTCATAGTGGGATAAATATTAGCTACTGTCTTAGAGTTTCATACACACAGGAAAAGTTTTGAGTAAAATAGAGAAGGTAATATTGTGAACTGTACAGTAAAATTATAGTGAAACTCCCTTCAAGGCAAGTGTTAAGGCTTCGCTGACTTTTCTATGGCAGCTTCAGCAGGTGGCGCTGCGGTGCTTCTAATGGGTAATGATGCGTCCTGTGAAAGTTGAAATTTGATGGGGTAAGATGTATTGCTTTCCTCTAGAGCTTCAGGGATGAAGAAATGTGTAGTTCAATAAAAACCATATATATATATTATATATATATATTCAAAGCACACATATATAGATCACAATCTATGTTTTAGTTACAAACATTATTATGAAATATTTCTAAAGAGTAATTTCTAATAATAAAAAGATGCATTTGAAATGACCATATATTTAAAAGAATATTTTCAGTCCTCAGTTTTAGCAAATTTAAATTATAATCCATCTGCAAGGGTTTCAATATTTTGTAGGTAGGTAATAAAAGTGGCAGTGTTCTAAAAAGGACTGCTTCTTAAACCTTAATGTGATGCAAATCATGTATAAAATATATTTGTAAAATACCAAATCACAAATCCTGGTAAAATATGTATTTTGATTCAGTCTGTCCAAGAGAGGCCTTGAGTTCTGTATTTCTAACAGTCTCTTTAATAACACCAGCACTGTGGTTACTAACATTATTCTTTGGGCTGCAAGGCTCTGGGGCAATCCACATCAGATATACTTTCAAGCCTTGACAATCTTCTTTAACAAAGTGTTTCCTTAGTGAGTTTATTTAATCTTTTTAGTGAACCCTTAACAGCTTTTCTGCATTTTGTTTATAGAAAGCATGTTAAAGCCTTGCAAATTCCTGAATTATCTTCTACAGAAAGTATTCTTCAGTTTTGTGTGTATTTTGGTAGTAAACTGAGCGCACTGACTTGAAAGTCATGGACAATGATTGCCACACAAAAGAAAATTTCTAACTCTATTTGGTAAAACTTAGTTCAAATTTTATTTCCTAAATTGACTATTAGCCTCCAAAGTGAACATTGAAATACAGGTGAGTGGAATTAATTGAAATACAGGTGAGTGGAATTCAAAGTACCTAAACAAACTAATCAGGAGTAAATTTAAAAGAAAATTGGTGGACAACATGACTGAAAGAAAAAAAAAACAAAGAAACAGTGACAGATCATTTAATTATGCAATTATAATTTAAAATAATATTCAAAAAAGTAACAAGAAAACAAAAATTGTGAGCCACTTTTTTTGCAGCTGTAATACAATGGTATGTTAATACCTCAAGGGGCTTACCAAGATCAGCCAAAGCAGCTTGCTTAGCACCTACAGTATTAGTGTCAGGCAAACATGGGCTAAGAAAGGGGTCTCTTAGGTCTTGCTGCTACTTTGATACATGGTTTCTCATTTGACCTGAATAAACATTTAGCACACATACTGTCCGTATGCCGTCAGCAGTAGCACAACAACTAACAGCAGCTTTATTGGATTGGGCATTTGTTACCTTTGTAATTAATGCTTGAATGTTCTGTAGCTAGTTTCAATGAACGCCTTCTCAGATGTGCAGGCAAACTGAAGCAGAAGTGATGCATTCAATCATTCAGTCATTCGAGTAACTAATGTCTCTTTTTTTTAGTGGTAGCTTTGGAATCTCACTGCCTAAGGTTCTATGGCAGCTCCAGAGTTTAATTTTCTGAGGATGGAATAAGTTACTCAATCTTTCTGAGCCTTAGCTTCTTTTTCTGCAAAATGAGAATATTAGGAAAACTTGATGTGGTTGTAAAGGAAATGATATTTAATACATGGAAGCACAGTTCTGGTTCATGGTGAGCCATCAAAGCATGTTACATATTAGCATTTGTCCTGATTGCTATTGATAGTTATTATGCGACAGTGCAGCGTTGATTCTAGTTCATTCTATGAACCCTTGTTGTTATTTTAGAGTTATATTGCTACTTAGAATTCAACTTTCAACTACAAAGTGGTTTCACTTGTTCGAAAATATTATTTTCCTGGAGTTATCATTTTAAATTTTGGCAAAAATTTAATTCTCTTTTTGTATGGAGTTATGCTAGCTGACTATTTTAAGTCTGAAGTTAATCTTTAAATATTTCCAAATACTGTATCTTGCATAATTACCATTAATAACTCCTGCAGGTTTTCTTACAAGTATAGTAGCCATCTCTTATAATTTTTCACATTTTTATTTGAAAAAACTATGGCAAGCTAAAATTTTCTAATGACGAATTACCTACAAGTTGAATACAAAGTTTAAATTCAATCACTTTCAGGGGATTTTGTACATACTATGGTAGAGCTTCCTTCTTTAAGACCCGTAACAATTCTCTAAGGTAGATGAACAAGCAGATGTCATCAGGCTTTCCTAGGTGAGGAATTCTATGCAAAGCATTAGTAATTCTTCTTCCACAGTCACACAATTTATAAGTAGCAGACAGGGATTTTAAAACTAGGCTTGTTTGTTGCAAACTTAGTTCTCTGCCGGAGCCAGAAAGGGATGTTGACATTAATTAGGAGGGCTGATGCCAAGAGCTGATGTCCTGCAGGAGGATGTTGGGTACAAATCTAGTAGGATTTGAGATTATATAGCTGCCAATATATACTAAGGGTATATCTATTACTCTTACATACTTCATTTGACAAGTATTTCCACCTAAAAATACTACCCTTACATCTTTGGAATGCACTAATTATTGTTTTCATCACAGTTCCCAACTACTTATGCTCAGTGATAGTCTGGCTAGGATCCTCACCCTACTTGATTGATACAAAAGATATTAAAGTTGGAATCAACTTGATTATCTCATTAAGACACACGTATTTCCTGAGCACCTCTTATACAAGCCAAGATAAGGTAGTAAGATGATACAGACGGATACATGAACTGCAAACTTTAGTAGGTAAATAATTGCAAGTTGTGAAAATGGTAGAAAAACAATGGGGGTGGAGTAAACTCTTGGAGTAGAGAGAAAGTTGGAGGGGAAGGATCCTCAGAGAAGGGCTGCCAGTTTACTTGCTTTACAGATTAGAAAATTGAGGTATCAGCAGATACCTCATGTAGGTAGATGGTAAATGGGATAACACTAGGACCAATGTTATCTCAATGTAAGACTCAGCTTCTTCACTTGATGTCATCTCACAAATTTGTATTTTCAAATATACTGTAGATTTTAAAATCCAACAGTTGTCTGTAAATATTTGTAGCACTGTAAACACAAGTATTAAAAGTACAGGAAAATAGTTTTCCCTGATGAAAAGGCATAAAGAGTAAATGAATGCCGTATTAAAGTGAATTTAGTTGTGTATCAGCGAATGTATGTAGACACATAGCCTTTGGTAGCCACAGGCTCCACACCTGTGAATTTAAACAACCATGGATCTCAGATATTTGAAAATATTTGCATCTATTCTGAACATGTACAGTCTTTTTTCTTGTCATTATTCCCTAATACACTGCAGCAGCTATTTAAACTGCAGGAAAGAAGTGGGAAAGTTTCCTGACTCTATTCTGCAGCCCTCCAGTGCCTTCAAGATTACAACTCTGGTGGAAACTAACTGACAAAGAAATGCATTAATTCAGATCTACACAGGAAAAACAAGGTAGAGAGTGAATGGTGTTGGGAATGTGAGGCACGTGGAATATAATCACTTACTGTGGTGGGCGTGAAGTGTCCTAACATTAAAGAACTATTTTGAAATTACATTGTTTCATTTTTACACAGTCAGCTAACAGCTTAATAAACTATTACTAAACCTGTGCAAAAATGTAGCTCCTGATTTAGTTTTAGGTAAAAATGTTCATTCCATTCTAAGAGCTGTGCAAAAGCAATGCATTACTAGTATTGTCTTTGTAAGCAGTGGAGAAATAATGTCCTGCAATCACCATTTCACTGGACTTAGATCATATATTCTGTTCCCTTGAATAGGAAAATTTGCTTGTAATGCTTTTGTTTTTAGAGAAAAACAGCAGAGCGATTCCCAAAAAATGTTTTGACAAAGAATATAACAAATAGATTTGCATTCTTCTTCCTCAGAAATATGACAGATGCAAATATATGTGAGAAATCATAGGTTGTTAACCTTCTAAAATCTATTCAGTACACTGTGTAAGAAAGGAGAGACAATTTTTATAATCCTCAGCTTAATGACCAACTTCGTTTCTGTCTAATCAGTGTTTAGTGTCTGATACATCTCTCCTACCCTAGGCAGTAATCCAAATGCTAAAGTGATTCTTGTTCATCATTACAGAATAAAATGATATTGTTCTGATTACTTCTTGTCAACCCACATAAACGAGGTTGCAACATTTTTAGATTTCCATTAAATTAACTTGACTTTCCATTTTAGAGGCACCTGGTCAAGGTAATTAAGGAAGCTCTCTAGTTATTTTACAAGGGAGCTAAATATGAACTTGGAGTCTTTGGTCTGCAGAGCAAAGATTTCTTTAACTAGCGTAAAATTAATCAATTACTCTAGTTTTCTCTTTGCGGTCAAAGTGGGGTTCAGTGGAATGGGAGTCAATGAATTGATGATAAAAAGGATTTAGTTACAAAGACTCAAGAGCACAAGTAATTTCTTGGTTAAATATTATTTTTAATTTAAATTATTTTTAATTAAAATATTTTAATATTAATTTAATTTGTTACTCAAGTAAATTCATAAAAATAAGAGCTTTGTTCCCTGATTGACTATATCTCTGTTGAATTTTCTCCCTGGTCCCCTATCTGGACTGGGAAATATTTTTCTGTAATTGTGTTTAGCAATTAACTTAATTTTAGCAAACATTTAGCTTTTCTCTCTCTCTGCTCCCTCTTATATATCACAAGGATACATAACTCTTTAATATTTTCTTAGGTTAAAATATAATTTCTAAAGTTAAAGGGAAACAATGTGGTTTTATCTTGCGAGGCAGAATAAAACCTTTATTATTTTATGAAGTACTACTTCTGTGACAAGTTACTTAATCTCCATGGGTTTCAGTGTCCTCACCTATAAATTATTTTGGGTTGTGAGAATTAAGGCAGTAAGTATTAATTACCTAGCACAGTGAGGGGTGCTTAGTGAATGTCTAACTAATATTAGTTTCCAGTTTTCTTTCCTTTTGTATTTGTCTACTACAATAACCAATAACTTAAAGCAGTACTCTAATGTGGGGATGTATAAGATGCCAACCAAGATTGATCATAACAGACTGATGCTAGAATGTATTCAGCAGTAACTCATGCACTGGTAGGAGAAACTGACAATCAAAAGACCATACTGCCAAGATCACCAAAATGGATGAGAATATTGGCTAAGGTAACTAATCCTAAAGCTCTAGTACTGTAAATGAGAACTAGGATAATTGGTCCTGAAAGCAAACTTGCTATATGTGAATGGATGCGGGTGTTCCAAAGTGAGAAGATTCAGGAGATATACATTCCTACCTCTATATATTTGATCACTGACTTACCTTTTTGTCTCCTTGAATCTTTATTCCTTGACCTTCACAAAATGGTTCACAAAATACAAATGTAATGTCAATGCAACTGGAGATTGGCCAAAGATCTTTAGTAAAAGGTTCTCTGTATGGAGAGAGGCTATTGAATTATGTGTCACACAGTAATATCTCCATGACAATAGCTAATATTTGTATATTGTATATTTATTCAACAAATATATATTTAGTAACTACTAAATGCTGAGTACATTAAGTTCTGAAGATACAGAGATTCAGAATAGGACAAAGTGTCTTTTCTACAAAGGTCTCACAATCTAGTAGGCAAGACAGATGAATATGACAAAAATGATGATCATGTACTGACTAATAGTACCTACATAGTTCTTTAGATATTCATAAAAACTACATTTTTTTGAAGATTTATATTTTCAGTTCCTCATATTATCTAAGCTTCATAACTGCTGCCCCCATTTTACACAGTAAGACAGAGAGCAGACTAATACAACAAATAGAAACCCAGTGATAACAGTCACTGTGAGGTGTGACACGGTGTGTAGCGGGAATGAGTCAATGTTGCAAAACTAAATGTAGAAACTTCACTTTTAACAAACTTATGGACAGTTTTGAGTTGATATGGATCTAGGGAACATCTGACCCTAGGCTTTCCCAGCTTAGGTGAGGAAACTTCACACTTTACTTAGAACCATATGGCTTTAAAAAAAAGTCAAACCAAGAGTTAAATCTTATTCTTTCATGTTGTTTTACTCTAAAATTGATGATTTTTTTCTGTAATGATGGAAGTTAGACAGTGTATAAGAGAAGAAAAATTATTTGTAATTTTAAACTTGAAAGATATAAGGTCTTCTGGTAGAACAGAACCAGTAACTCATGGACTGGTAGGAGACACTGGGTATCATCATAATTCAACAGAAGGAACAGAATGTCTACAAAAATACAAGACAACTAGACAACTTAGATAAATCTGAAATACTGAGTTTATTATTGTTGGGTTGAATTTCATAAGAGACATGGGTAAAAGATAATACCATAGTTGTAGACAGAGGACAGGAGATTAAAGAACTTTCTGTGATGTTGTGAACATCTTAAAATGAGGTTTTCATGGAAAGTGAGTTATTTCCTTCAATGCAAAGTTATGTTGAGTTTTGCTTAAGTACTGTCTTTCTTTGACAGTGAGATGAATTGCTCTGGATTAGAAATAGAAAATGGTCAGTTGGAGAGAAGGTGGATTCTAGATGTTAGTTAAATTAAAATCTACTGTGTTTAGTGAGTGATATAGAAGAGGGAGGAATTTAAAATGACATATGTTTCATATTTGGCAGACAATTTCACCTCAGCCAAAATCTGGAAGCACTTAAGGAAAAACAACATAACTATTTTAGGGGTATCTTGGTTATTTTTCTCTCCTTGTTGAGACAAAATATCTGATGCTCAAAATGAAGGAAGGAAAGGTTTGTTTATCTTACAGATTTGGGAGGTTTCTGTTCATACTCAGTTATCTCCAAGGTGGGGTGGCCTTGCTGAAAGGGAGCCTTTCATAGTGGCTGTAAGTGACAAGACTGAAAAGGATAAAAAGGGAGAAAGCATGTCTCCTTCTCTCCCTTATATTGTATGTTGACTCCCCGCCCCTGTGAGTGCAGTGGGCACTGCACTCACAACACCAATTCCAGTGCTAAATAATGAACCAATCACAAACGTTAGACTCCGTCATCTCCATGAGAGCAAGAGGCTTTGGGGGAACACCAAGACACAATCCATAATGAGTGGGTAGGTGAGAGGTAAATAAAGGAGTGAGCAAAGCAATGAAACTAGTTGTGGACTTGTCTTGGGGTTTTCAGATACATAGGTACTACATACAGTCCCATTTTTAAGTCGAAGTTCACTACGGACATCTATAATAGAGTCATATTTGGCAATCATCAATATTTGGAAATACTCTCTCTGCTTTTAGATAATGAAAAAATTTGTTGAGTTAAAAATATGTTCCTGGCATGATGTTAAATCTTTGGTGTTCGGATCAATCATGTTCAGTCCTCATGTTCAGTCTTCATGAGAAATCTGTGTAGTAGGTGTTCAACATGTCAGAAAGTTCTCTGGCACAGTTACAAGTAAAAGGCAAATGTTTAGGAATGGATGTGCCTGACTAGAAAAAGAGACCATGGTGAAAGGAAAAGAGGAAACAGGGACACTAAAGACTTGGGATTAAACAAAAGGGAGTCAGAGTGATGCAAGAGAAAAAGTCAGAGAAGCAGATATTGGGGTAAAAAAGATGGTAGGAATTTTGGTTGGAAAAAGAGACACAATGAGAAAAGTCAATGAGGTTATAAGGCTAAGGAAGACTTTTCTAAGAATGTAGAGACTGAGTGTAGTGTTTGAGAGACCAAAGACAGCTGGTGGAGAGACTTAGGGAAGGAGGGTGAGTGGGATGTGAGAAGGTGGAGGATTGCACAAATTGTTTCTGAGGACAGTGATGAAAAACATAACACAGGTTCTTCCCAGTGTTTAGAAAAGGAATGATTTGACTTGAACCTGGGAATCAAGACTTTGACATTGTGCTTCCAGTCCGTACCACGACAGGAGCAAAGACATCAAGAAAGTGGAATCTTGAGGGAATGTTCTTGCTCTTTGCTCTAGGAAGTTATTGGAAAGTCTGCGAAGATATTATGCTGTGGGTCATGAGTTTCTAATGGAATTAGAATTCCAGAAGGAGCAGCATGTGGAGGAGTAGGGGGAGAATTCATGATGGGTTAATGGTTACTGTGAGATGCTGCACCACGTACAGCTCATCTGAATCAGGTCTGTTGCAATAACTGAGGGTTGGTGCTGATCTGGAGTTAGCTGGCTCCAAGCTCTCCCAGTGGATAACTGTAGTCTCCAGGAGGGAGTTGGAGCCAAGATAGAACTTGGTATCTGAATTATGTTTTTTCACCTTTTCTTTTCTTCTTCCTTCTGATTTTCTCATTTTTTTAAATCATTCCTCTTTTAACTCTTTCTTTCCTTTTTTTCTTGTTTCCTCACTTCTTTCTGCTCTTCCTTTTCTATTGTTTCTTATTCACTTTATTTCCACTCAAATGCTTGTATTAATGAACATTTCTGATTTTTTTGACATCATTAAAAGCTTCCATTTATTGCTATGTTCTGTATCAAACATGTGTCCTCCAAGCTAAAGAAGAAAGCACCTGAAATTTCATGCTGCTTTGCTTAATGATTAATTTCACTCAGGCTTTGTTTCTGAGCAGAAGCTAAAATACAAGATGGGGTGTATTCCAGCTTGCACTTGACTTTTCTATTGAGAGTTGGAAAATATCTTCAATTGTGACTACATATGCATGACATTAATGTCCAGGATATGGTGACTTGTACTCATCTCTAGCATGTCCTATTCAACCTTTCCTTCTATCACAAATGCTTTCTGATGAATGTATTATCAATTAATTAAAATCTTTCTGATTCTTCCTCTCTACTTTTTGTGAATATGCCCATGCCACAAACAATCTGTGATATTTGTGTGGCCTCATTACTCAATGAGATAATAAAATACATAAAACTAAAACATTTTATGTGTTTGAATGATTAATGCTGTCCCAGTTGGTATAATCCAGTTATTTTTAGAATTCTGTATGGAATTTTCAGAAAGATTTTCAGCTTCCTTTCTGATTTAACTGAGTGACAATTTCTGCTCTTATGGTTTGAATTGATATTTCATTGCTTTGTTCAGCCTACCCACATGCTAAGATTCTGTTTATAAAACAGGAATCGACTACACACATTTCAACTAATTTTTTTGTTTTTTAATTTTTTTTTATTTTAAAGAGAATAAAACAAAAGAGGGCAGAACAGAGCAGATCAGAACAGGACAACATAGGCAACACAGTACTTTACATTAAGACAACCAGACATTAACAGTAGCTATCACAATATCTCTTTCTCTGCTATAGTTGAGCATAGTTTCAAATACAATAACATCAAACATAACAAAATATTATAAAACCATTCAAAGAGTGGAAGAATTACAGGGCATTCTGAACCGAATAAGAGAGAATGATCAGTGGGTACTATAATATCTCATTTTCAATAAAAAATTTTGTTTATACTATCACACATATTCAAATCCCAATTAAGACACAATGTGATAGAACCAATGGTAGTAGAAGAACAGAAGCATGGTAGGACTTCTAAGAAGGATGATATTAAATCAGCAATAGCTGTCATAATGTTTTGTTTTCTTCAAAACAGCTGTTCGTACCATCATGCATGATATAGTCAAACAAAACAGAATAAAACCATTCCAACTGATGAATGAAAACATTGAAAGGCTTCAAAGCTATGAGATGGGGACTCATGCTTACCATAAAATCTTATATACACTTATCAACTCTCATACTAGGGAGACTATACAGTATTTACACATGTGAGTCTGGTTTATTTTGCTTATGAGTATGGCCTCAAGTCACGTCCATTTATTTATAAATATCTCAATGTGATCGTTCTTTATAGCTGAGTAGTACTCCATTGTATAAAAATGGCACAACTTTTTATCCATTCCTCAGTTGATGGGCACTTAGGTTGTTTCCAAAATCTGGCTATTACAAATTGTGCTGTTATAAACATGGGTGCACATATATCACTGTGGTATGATGTTTTCAGATCTTTTGGGAATATGCCTAGAAGTGGAATAGCTGGGTCAAATGGGACCTCCAGACCCAGCTTTTTGAAGAATCTCCAGACTGACCTCCACAGTGGTTGCACCAGTCGACACTCCCACCAACAGTGCAGAAGAGTTCCTTTTTCCCCACAGGCTCTCCAGCACTTGTTGGTAGTTTTTTCTATCCTGGCCATTCTTTCTGGGGTGAGATGGAATCTCAGTGTGGTTTTAATTTGCATTTCTCTAATGACTAATGATGATGAGCATTTTTTCATGTATTTATTTGCCATTCATATTTCGTCATCTGAAAACTGTGTATTCATTTCAGATGCCCATTTTTGGACTGGGTCTTTAAATTTCGTGGGTCTGATTTTTAAAAATTCTTTATGAGTTCTAGACAGAAGTCCTTTGTCTGAGGGACAATCCATTAAGATTTTTTCCCAATTTGTGGGTTTTCTTTTCACTCTGCTGGAGATCTCTTTCGGCATGCAGAAACTCTTTAATAAGATATGGTCCCAGTTATTGACTCTGGGAAGTATTTCCCATGCAGTTTGATTCTTTTTCATGAATTCTCTACCTACCCCTATATCTTCGAGGTTTTTACCTACTTTGTCTTCCAACAGATTTAGTGTTTCTGTTTTAATCCATTTAGATTTTACTTTAGTACATGGTGATAGGCATGGATCTAGTTTTAGTCTTCTGCATATGGACAGCCAATTTTTCCAGCACCATTTGTTGAAGCGACTGTCATTCTTCCAGCGAACATGTTTGGCCCCTTTATCAAAGATAAGGTGGTTGAGTGAGTTTGTGGTTGTGGTTGTATCTTCCAATCTATTCCATTGATCTTCAGGTCTGTTTTTATTCCAGTACCATGTTGATTTTATTACTGTAGCTTTGTAGTATAATTTCAAATCAGGGAGTGTGATGTCTCCTGCCTTGCCTTTGCTACTTAGAATTGCCTTTGTTATTCTATGTCTCTTCTGGTTCCAGATGAATTTTTAGGAGTGATTTCTCTAGAGCTATGAGGTATGTTAGTGGTATTTTGTTTGGGAATGCATTGAATCTGTACAGTAATTTTGGAAGAATGCCCATTTTCACAATGTTTTTTCTTCCTATCCATGAACAAGGGATGTCTTTCCACTTTCTAAGGTCCTCTTCAAACCTTTTTTCAGGATATTATAATTTTCCTTGTATAGCTCTTTTACTTCTTTCATGAGATTAATTCCTAAGTATTTCATTTTTTGGATGCTAGTATGAAGGGTGTGGCTTCGCTTACCTCTCTTTCAGTATTTTTGTTGTTAGTGTATAGGAATGCTATTGATTTTTGAGTATTGACTTTGTATCCAGCTACCTTGCTGAATTTGTTAATTATATCTAGGAGTCTTTCAGTAGAGTTTTGGGGGTCTTCTATGTAAAGTATCATGTCATCTGCAAATAATGATAATTTAACTTCCTCTTTTCCTATCTTTACTCCTTTTATTTCTCTTTCCTGTCTTATTGCTCTGGCTA